>APFE031100522.1:0-13301 GCA_000404065.3 Pinus taeda
CTCTCTCTTTCTCTCTCTCTCCCCCTTCCCTTCTCTTTCCCTCTCCTCCTCTCCTCCCCCCTCTTCCCCTCTCCCTCTCTCATTCACCTCCTCCTCCTTCTCCCCCTCTCCCCTCACATATATCTCTCTCTCTGCCCCTCTCCCTCCATGTCTCCCACTCTCCCTCTCCCCATCCTCCTCTCTACCGCAACTCTCTCTCCCCCCTCCCCCGTCTCTCTCTTCCCACCCCCTCTCTCTCTCCTTCCCTCCCTCTCTATCTTTGTCTCTTGCCATCCCATTTTATCCCTCTCTACCTCGCTCCACCTACCTCTCTCCCCCTCTCACTCCCTCTGCCCCCTCTTCCACTCTCCCACCCCACTAGCTCTCTCACTCTCTCCCCTACCCCTCACTCTCATTATCTCTCTCGCAATCAATATCACCATCATATCATAAAACAAGCTAAAGCATGTCATTTAACAAACAAAAGCATAACCATCATTATCATAATCATATCATTTAACAAATAAAATCCACATCATGTAGTAGAAAAAAAAACAACTTATCAGTTAAATGAATTATAGGCATATTATCTAAAAAACACAATCATTATATCATCTAACAAACAATAAAACAAATAATACTAAATATGTAGACATTAAACGTGTACAAAATTGTCAACATTGTATTATCTTTCAATGCAATCAGATTATCTAATTAACAAAAGAACCACCATCATATCACATAAACAAACAAAAGTTACTTTCATTTAAAAAAACGCATAAAATACACCAACATATACATATCATTTTAAATAAAAAACAATGTCTATACATAAATATCAATGTGATGTCACCTAACCAATATATCATATTATAAAAAAATACAATTTATGGGTACATTTAAAAAAATAAATTAAGCCTATTTTCATATTTAAGTAAACAAACACATCCATTTCACATATCTTATAAAAATAAAAATAAAAATCTATTCATGAATAAATTCTTTTATATCGTCCATTTTCCAAAAAATAAATAATTACATATAATAAAATAGTACAAGGATATCATTTCACATTATAAATAATAAATTATAAATCAAAACATTAAATTTACAAAATATTCCTATATAATTTCAAATCAATAAATAATTATACAAACATTAAATATAACTAACAATTCAAGTACAATAATTAAGTGAAAAACCCATTCACTAATAATAATATAACTCAAATACCATAGGATATAGAACACATAACTCTAAATATATTATATTAGTTTTATTTGTTATATATTTAATAATTTAATATAAATATTTATTGAATAAATTAAATATTTAGAAAAACAAATCAAATATTAAAAAAAAATTAAAAATTTGTTTATATAAAAATTTGAAATATAATTAAATATAAGAAAAGAATTTAAAATAAGTAAATTGAGGTTGACAAATAAATAAGGGGAGTAAAAAGGGAATTCTACCCTATTGATAACTGGAGTAAAAAGAGAATTCTACCCTATGGATGACAATAGTGAGAAGCAACTACCTGTTGAAGCATATAGTCAAGATATGTGAAGAGTCCAAAAACTTGTAAAAGTGGTAGGAGGATCTATCAATTCAGAAGAAAATGCTATGTTGAAAGAGTTCAAAAACAACTTAAAGTGTGAAACAGGGAATGATATAGATTTGAAGCTTCACATACTTTGAGAGACTGCCATTTAGACATTAGTTCATGTTTTATAGTCTGTGACTTGGAAAAACTATAAGATGTTATGATGCTTTATGACAAATAACTAACTTTGTTTTCAAACAGAAAAGAACAAAAAGATCGAAAAGTTTAAAAAGGTTTAGATATTATGAGAGCAAGGGGATCAAAAAAATCAAAAAGTTTAAAAAGTTTAGATATTATGAGAGCAAGAGGATGGAAAATGTCATATATTATGAGGTTTTATGAGAAAAAATTAACAATGTTTTCGAGGTTTTATGACAAGAACATTACCATCAAACAGAACAAACTAAAAAAATCCAAAGTCTTTAAGACCAAGAAGAGACCGCTAATAAAAAAAAAAGAATTAGTGGGATTGCCTCGTAACCACAAAGAGAGCAAAAGGAGATTAACTAAATAGAGGGAACAATAACAAAACATAAAAATCTAAAAACATTAACATTTATGAAAGCATAAATCATAAATATATGAATATAAAATAAATAACTGTCATTGCGGTATCAAATATCATCCATGCATCCCTTCTTTCTAATGCTCTTGGTCAAAACCAAAGAATAAATCATAAATATGAATATGAATATAAAATAAATACCTGCAATGGCTGTACAAATGTACAAAAAATTCCTTCGCCTGCTGCTGCTACCGCCGTCACTGGCAGGCCTGGCTGAAAAATACAATACATAGGCATGATTATCAAGGCCAGGTCAATTCTAAAATTAGGGAATTCCATTAAATTTTTCCGTTGTTGTTCCACAGGTGCCGCATGAATCATGGCAACTCTGGAATAAGCTGGCATCGTAGAGCCTGGACTATGTGGATTAAGAACACGCTCAGCTGCAGAGGTGTACTGAAGGAGATCCGCGTGGGCAGCCGCCACTTCCTTCTGTAGCTGTTGCACCTATCTCTGCAGCGTGGAGATCGCTCCAACGCACCGATAAACGGGATCAATCAAGCGAACTTCGGCTTCATATGCCAGAGAATTCACAGCGTGCTCCCATTGATGGGGCTCCAAATCGTTGAGTAGTTTGGCCACGTTGCTTGCTCCGAAGATCTTCTGAATATTGGCAAATTTTCGAGGTTCTTCCGGAGGAAAATACAGCACAAATACACACTCTGAGTTTGAAGGCAGCGCAGGGTGAGATCAACGAATTCGAAGCCATCTCTGCCATTAAACATAAACCATCCTGGTTTACTATGGCAGAAAAGAAATCAGTACATGGCACATAAATATGACTAACTGCGAGGTAAATAATTATTTAAATCAGTACAGAAAATAACCAGAGAACGCACCTTTTCTTGATATAGAAATTTTTTTAATTCCCAACGGACACACTTAGCTGCAAGATCGAAATCGTCCGAGTAAGTACCCAAATTGGGTTGCTGAAATTCCACAGGCACACACAATTGAGCAAATCTTGGTTTTTTTGAGTGCCACACGGCTGCCGTTGTTGATGACGAATTTTGCAGTCAAAGTACCAATCATGGTGTGGTGATTTGAGCTCAATTTTTGAGTGGAAATTGGTCGGAACCCTAACTTGTGATCAACAAAGCGTGTTATGAACAGTTACCCTGAATCAAGACACTATGCTTTGAGTGTCATATGGTACGCCTGTATCTCATATGAATCGCCACAGCTGCTCGAAATTCGAAGATCTTTCGTTCTCGTTTGTTGAAAAATTAATTCCAACTGCATATCGGCGAAATAGCAGCTAAAGTTTTGTTATTGCCGATGGGCCAGACCCGACGATGGAATCAACCCCTTTTGATAAATTATCGGGTCCACAAATATTTCGGTATCGGGAAAACCAGGTGGGCAGTTCTTTTTCATGGGATGAAGTCCCAACCCTGGACCCGATGGGTAATCAACATTTTGCTTCATATTATTTCGGGTCCGCAAGTGGCTCATTTTATATATATTTTTATGCATATATTATAATATATATATGTCGGAGGTATCGGGCCATGTGTGATCGAGATTTCGGTATCGGGGGAAACCATCGGTGCACATTGTTGTGTCATGGGATGAAGTCCCGACCCGATAAGAGTTCCAAAAGCATATTGGATAATGGATGAAGTAAAAGCCTAGGAAATGATTTTGACGTGAAGTGAAAGTCTTCTTACCGCCGTTTATCTCAGTAAGACAGTAAATGCTATTTACTGTGGTTGGTAAGTTCTTGATCAAGTTTTTACTTTTTCCTGAGCGGGAGTATGGGCATAGAAAATATCAGTAAAATCATTTAATTCTTACTGTATTCTTTTTACGGATGTATGGCGATGTAAGTCCTCTCTCTGGTTGTCATATATGCATGTAATTTTTTTTGGTAAATGGAATGTGTTGAAGTGTAACGCACAGCAGTGGAATAGCAATGTTTTTTTTTAATATGCATTTTGGAGTCACGCAGCAGCGTGAGTAAAAACTCATGTGTAAATTTTTTTTGGTGAAATGCAAGCGGTGAATCCCTCTCAGAGAGAGGAAGTTTATAATTTGTAACAACATTTTCTTTTAATAGAAATCCTTGGTGTGTGTGTGAAGACTATGTTTTTTTTGGTCAGAATTTTTATGTTTCCGCTGTGATTAAAATTCCTGTGGAGCCAAAACAGAGCATTGTCTCTGTGTATGAATTATTGTTGTTTTTGGGATTTTCCCAGAAAAATTCCCAAAATCGTTTACAGATCAACCCTCCAAGAATTGTATCTCAGAAATAATGCTTATAGAAATAGTAGTATCAATATCGTAAGCTAATTTTGATTTCCTGGTCGTGCGCCGGTCGATCTTCGTGACTAGCGTCTGCACATAAATACGACTAAATCGAGATCTCAGTTTCCTCAAGGGCAACTTCCGCCGTCGATAAAAAGAACGAGGAAGGAGGCATTGCAGAGGAGTTAAATGTTAGTTTAGGAAGATCGAGATGGTACTCCAAGTACCCATCAGCTTTTCCCAAACAACGAAAGGCTGTGAGGTGAAAGGAAGACAAACAGGAAGAAGAAGGTGAGTATGGACCACATGATTGAATACAGGTGAAAGTTAGAAGAGGAAGTTTTCTCTGGGGTTTCAGAAGTGTAAATACAGATGATAGATAGACGAGGAAGATGTCAACAGAAAAACTTCAAACTATTCGCTTGAACTTACCCATATATATGCACTGCACAATAAGATTATCTATTTCAAAACGACTTAAAGATTCCAGGCCACCGCTCCTTTATCTCAGAAAAGATGCGATCCGTTAAAGATGAAGCGGATCACACTTTACCAACGTCTATAACAAAAAATTCTGACACGCTTTTCTGACACGCTTTTTTTGAAGTTCTTGTGCATAAAGATTCCAGGCATATAGGTTAAAGGTTAAAGGAGAAGCGGATCAGAGTTTACCACAACATACATAACAACGTCTATAACAAAAAAAACAAAAAAGTGTTATGCTTTTTTTTGAAATTCCGGTGCAAAGAAGTTCTTTTTTCTTACCAAAAAACCTGGATGATTCTTTCGATATTCTAGTGCAAATAACTTTGGTTTTTTCACCAAAAATATTGAGATGCTTTTCAATAAAATATTTTCCCATCTTTGCAAATTGGGAATGTTTAGTCTTGAATTGGAATTTGAATTTAAAATTCTTTTCACATCTTTGGAAATTTGGAATGTTTATCCTTGAATTGAATTTGAATTTAAGGTCGAGGCTTTGATACTTAGTAAGTAGTACTTTACATAATCTTAACCCAAGCCTTTTGTAGCATTTTCTAGTCCTTTGATTTTGGCTATGTGCAATTCAATTAATATTATAACCTAAATATAATTGATAGTCTTCATTTAGCTTCAATACCAATAGAAATGGGATGATGATGCCTCAGATGACAAATTGATGGATTTGTGGTTGTGACTAGGAGAGCCTTCACATTGTTGAGTGTAGTCTTAAATCATATCTGACTTTTTGATGATCTTGGATCAAATGACCTATATGGATGAGGTGCATCCCTGATTCACATGGATTATGGGTCCCTTAACAGTAGAATTTGTAGGTGGGGTTCTAATTTGAGACATCATATCAAAGATCAAATAATGGAGTTGGGAAAGATTGGTTGCATATGTGGTGAGACATTGGTGTAAGACACTTGGGGAGTGGTTTAGTTGAGTTACGAAGGCATCAATTGTTTTCATATCTGTGGACCTCAAGAGTGGACCGACTTGACCAAAGATAGGAGATGGATATGAATCAAACTCGGTAGAGCACCTTGACATGATGTTGCAAGCATTGAGACACCTTGAGAGGGTTGCATGATTGATTTGATGATTCACAATTTTTTTGCTATCTTCATTGACCTTGGTATGGAGAATCTAGGCGAGTTGATAGAGAAACTTCACTTGGATGACCTTCCAATGAGTACGGTATGGGGATGCCTTTATTCGAGTTGGGTGTGTTGATGGTCTTGTGTAGGAGAGGCACAACACTAGATTCTTAGATGTGACAATAGTGAGCTATGTATGAGTATGTGCTGAGTGTAGGAGAAATTATTGATGGTGGCATAAGGACATACATTCCTAGGGTATGTATGTGACAATAAAATTAGCGACCCAACTAATGCAAAATTTTGGAGCTAGTAGTGCATAGAGACATGCGAGATTTATTTTGGAGTATGGAGAACATACCGAGCTTTTTATTGCAATGGTGAATAATACCATCGCATCCATACTGGGTTCCATTTATGTTTTTTTATCATTGATGATTCCACTAGAGTTGTAAATTGACAACATTAAGTAGGTATTATCATTCATTAATCATGTTATTTATCATTATATTGTTTATTCGTAATATCATCATTAACTTGACTGATTTTCTCATTGTAGCGAGTTACTACCAATGTAGAGTTTATGAAAATTCAGGGATGAAGATACCTTAGTTAATGAAAGCACTAAGAAATGGTCGGTCTACATTTAAATTGTGTAGGTTAGAAAGATGTTGCAAAAAGTAGAAATCCACTCCACTATAAGGGAATTATTTTCCATAGAATTATTTCTAGCTTCATTTTCAAAGCCCTGATTTCACTCTTGGAGATCACATGGGGAGAGTCAATTTATGGAACTAAATCTACTCATGATAGCTTAAAACTCAAGCACGCATGACTAGGTACTTTAATTTATATTTTCCTTTTATTGTGAAAGTTATTCATTACTAGATGAATGCGCGTTTACTAAGTACATGAGGTATACAAATCAGAGATACCAAAAAAAAGTAAAGGGAAAATGATTAAAAAAGTTGATCGAAAAAATACACCATTATGCATAAAAAAAAGAAATACAAAAATTGTATGAATATTCTGTTCTAGGGAAATTAGCATATTGTCTTTTCATATTTGATTTCATTGAACTATCAAAGAGTTCATCAAGATATTTAATCACAAAGTTCAAAATTTTCTTAAAGAAGCTTAAATTTTAGTTGCTACAATCCTAATTTCTTATATAGATGCATTCAATGAAGTGTTAAGTTTTCCTAACCGAGAAAAGATTGAAGAATTTGTGGGATGCTCAAGAAATGGTGATAAATATAAAAATAAATCTAGTTGCCTTGGGATAAGAAGAATTTCTTGGTTCATTAACACAATCAACTTCCAAAGCTGAAACAAAATCTAGGGAAATATATATAATTCATTCAACTACAAATGCAATGGTAACATTGATGAAGTCATGGAAAACTTCAAACATCTATTTACAAAGTTTAAAAAACAAGTGGTTGCAATAGAAAGAATAAAAAATGGCCAATATCAACTTAAGAGAAATTTTCGATTTGAAAATGATAGGGGTATATGAGAACTAGGACACTCTAGTCCCTATAAATCCATGGTGTTATGAGTTTCAATATTTTATTGTTAAAGTTATTTTCCCTTAGTTTAGATAATAGATTAAAGAACGTATGTTTGAAGACACACATGGGTAAAATTATGTAAATTTTGTCGATGAAGATGATTTCATTTGTATTTTAGAGGATATGCTATTATAGATTCCAAGCAAGGTACGGGTGAGATAAAGTTGAAGAGTAGAGGTGCTCACAAGGTACAAGAGATGTTTCACTGTGGTAAGGTTTTTCTAAAGAATGTATCCATGGTGAGATAGAGGAGAAGAACATAGTTTCTCATGAGGTACTAGAGATATTGGGTAAAAAGAACTGCAATATCATAAATCATTCCTAGGATTTACCCTATGACATAAGAGAACCAAACTAAAGTGTGAGTAAGTGTTATTGATTTGACATTGGGAATTTGGTTTTAGTTACCCCTAGAGTTGCACTAGTTTTCGGGGATTAATAACTTTAAGTACCATATTTGGTGGTATCATATTCTATCTAAGGGTCAATATCATTTAATAATCATTAAATAGGACAAAAATGCATCATTTAAGAAATTTATCCTAATTCATTCCCATCCCATCAAGCTTTAGATTAGAAGAATGCATAGAAAAATAAAAGAACTTAATGATCCTATTAGAAGATTTAGTAGGAGACAAACTCTACTCTTTGTCACAATGTACTACTCTTTGAAATTTGCTTGAGAATTGAAGATGTCAAATTTTTTTCTAGATGGAATAAATATGCTATAGATGATCTATTAAAAGCCATTTGAGAGACACTACATTTGGTTTTGTTGGTATTTCAAAACTTTGACCTGAAAATGAACTCATACGAAGAATTGTAAAAAGAAAACAGCGTTTAAGCCACTATATAGGTTGTGAAAGTCATCAATTCGGTTTAACCGAAGTATTTTTGTGATGGATTATTATTCTCCCCACCTAAGTCCTATTTCCATAAGTGATGTGTTGAGTTGATAATGAGTATATTGTTGTGAAGGATTTGAATATTTTTTAACCTAGACATGTATGCAGAAGAATCTAGGATTTCCCTTGGGTACCATCCTCAAAATGGGTGGGGGAGGGGGTTTCCCCATCATATGTGACTTGAAAAAGACTCCAATGTGAAAAATTAAATGTACCTTCCCAAAAGCTACAATGAAGTTCAATGGAATAAACGTTAGCTATGTTGACTGCATTAGGAAGATTCATTGAGGGTTGGCTACATAAGAGCCTTCCTCCTCAATAATGGTGGGTGTTGTTTTAACCCATCTCATTGATATGAAAGCTAAAATAGGTATCGAGGAGCCACTCCTCAACACCCTAGTGGCCCTTCTAGAATTAGAGAAGCACATGTGGCTAAATGTTTCAAAATATCTCAAAAATTTTTGGTTCTCTTTTGGTTTTAGTATTAAGCTAATTGAAGGTTTTAGTAGAGTATATAGAGTCAACATGTAACTATTTTTTGGAATTTCAATGAGAAGGTTTTCGGATTCAAAATTGAATGTAAATGGACTTTAGGTCTTTAGGGTTCTACTCTTAGAAATTATGTAATTAATAAATGTAGAATATCTCAATATTAGACTCTGTATTTATCATTTGTAGAGGTGATAATATCCCTCGACCCTTTTTCAATAGCCCGAAGGATTTCAGAATTAGTAAGTGTAAAGGATGGAAATGATACTATATAGTATGGACTCTTACACTTATGAGAAATTACAAATATTTATGGTGACGTTTAATTTTTTAAATATTTATCCTTTTATACACACACACACACACACATCTTATTGTTGTCCCCGACCCATTATCCCCATAAATTTTGGAGTTTTCCTCTAGATATCTTAGGAAGCCACACCCTATACCCCATCACAAACAATAGTGAAACATAGGTCCTTAAATTTTTTTATACAAGAAGCTTCATACAAAATATATATGTGCAGTGGAAGATCCATTGACTCAGCCATTGTCTAGGAAAATAATAACACAATTTGGGTTGGGGTTTCTCCTCATAGTACAAGCAAGTTGGAAAATAGGTCAATGATGCACTTATTATTTTTTGATTGATACAATATTGAATCAATAAAGGTTCATGTCCGAAAGGAAATTTTAATGGAGTTATTTGAAACCATCATCTTGCAATTATTGATATTACCAATGAGTGATGGCATACCAATCCTCATTTTTCATGCGTGTGAAAAAGAAAAATAATATTTGGTTTATGATTTGGGGTTTGGTGTTTAGAGTTTGGGTTGAGGGTTTATAACACTTTAGTAAATGATTTTAATAAACCTTAAATAGAAGTTACAGTATCCTTTTTAAAATGTTATAAGATTATTAGGGTTTAGTGTTTAGGGTTTAGGGTTTATGGTTTAGAGTTTAGGGTTTCAGGTTTAGAGTTTAGGGTTTAGGATTTAGTGTTTGTGCTTGACAGTTCAGGGTTGACGGTTTATAACACTTTAGTAAATTTTTTTAATAAACACTTAAATAAAAATTAAAAACACTTTTTTAAATGTTATAGAAAGCTTAGGTCTTAGGGTTTAATGTTCATGGTTTGGGGCTTAGGGTTTCAGGTTTATGGCTTAGGGTTTGTGATTTAGGGTTTATGGTTTGGGGTTTAGAGGTTAGGTTTTAGGGTTTATAATACTTTAGTAAATTCTTTTAATAAACACTTAAATAAACGTTTCAATATAAATTTTAAAATGTTATAAAATGATTAGGGTTTAGGGTTGGGATTTAGGGTTTACGGTTTAGGGTTTAAGGTTTGGGGCTTTGGTTTTGGTTTTAGGGATTAGTGTTTAGGGTCTACAATATTTTGGTAAATTATTTTAATGAACACTTAAATAAAAGTTACAAAACAATTTATAAAATATTATAAAATTGTTAGGGTTTAGGGTTTAGGGTTTAGTTCTTAGGGTTTGGGGTTTTGGGTTTAGGTTTTGGTGTTTAGGATTTAGGTTTTTGTGTTTAGGGTTTAGATTTTTGTGTTTATAGTTTAGGTTTTATAACACTTTAGTAAAAAAAATTAACAAACACTTAAATAAAAGTTACAAAATTCTTCTTAAACTATTATAAAATTCTTCGGGTTCAGGGCTTGGGCTTCACGGCTTAGGGTTTAAGTTTTGGGGTTTAGGTTTTAGGATGTATGGTTTAAGGTTTATAACAATTTAGTAAATTATTTCGATAAAAACTTAAATAAAACTTACAAAATACTATTAAGATGCCTACGGTTTAGGGTTTAGTTTATAGGGTTTACAGTTTAGGATTTATTATTTAGGGTTTAGGGTTTAGGGTTTAGGGTTTATAAACATATATTAAGAGCTTTTAATAAACACTTAGAAGAGGTTACAAAACAATTTTTAAAATGATATTAAAAGATTAGGGTTTAGGTTTTATAACACCTTAGTAAATTCTTTTAATAGACCCTTAAATAAAAGTTACAAAATTATTTTTAATAGACCATAAAATGCTTAGGTTTTTGGGTTTAGGGTTCTAGGTTTGGGGTTTGGGGATTACGTTCTAGTGTTTAGGGTTTAGGGTTTAGGGTTTGGGATTTATAACACTTTGATAAATTATCTTAATAAGAACATAAAAAAATCTACAAAACACTTATTAAAATGTTATAAAATGCTTAGGATTTAGGGTTTTGGATTTAAAATTCTATAAAATGCTCATTGTCTAGGGTTTAGGATTGATAGCAATTTAGTAAATGATTTTAATAAACACTTAAAAAATTTAGATAACGCTTGTTAAAATGTTATAAAATACTTAGCATTTAGAGTTTAGGGTTTTGGGCTCAAAATGTTATAAACTTCTTATGGTTTAGGATTTAGGGTTTATAACATTTTAGTAAATGATTTTAATAAACACATCAAGAAAAGTTACAAAAATCTTGTTAAAATCTCATCGAATTCTTAGGCTTTAGGTTTAGGATTAAAAATGCTATAAAATGCTGAAGGTTTATGGTTTAGGGTTCACAAGGCTTTATTGTTCCAAAGATGAGAGATGCTAGCTAAAAAATCCAGTGTGCAATAAATGTGAATGAGAATATTACTTCACAAAGGAAATAAATCCTAAATGTATATGAATATATTGTGAAAGAAATTGAAAGGGAAAATAGGTCCTACCTCATTCCATCCATTTTTCCCTCTCTCTCTCTCACTCTCTCTATCTTTTGCTCTATCTCACTCATGCTATCTCTCTCTCACAATATCTCTCAATCTCTCTCTGTGATTCTTACTATGTGTCTCCCTCACTCTCATTATGATATTGAATAATTATCCATCACTCTCTCTGTCAGTCTCTCATCTTCTCGTTCTTTATCTTACTCTCTCTCTTCCCCCCTCTCCCTCCATCTCTCTCTCTCTCTCTCTCTCTCTCTCCCCCCCCCATTTCTACTTCCTCCTCCTTTCCCCCTCTTTCCTTCTCTTCGCCTATGCCTTGATTTCTTTCTCTCACTTGCTCTCCCTCTCTCTTGACATCTCCCTCTCTCACTATCTCCCAATATTTCTCTTCCTCACTCTCAGAATGCATCTCTCACACAATCTAATACACTTCTCTCTCTCTCTCTCTCTAAATCTCCTCCTATCTCTCCCTCCCTCTCCTCTCACCCTCACACTCATTCTCACTGCTTCTCTCTTTCCCCCCCTCTCCCACTTTCAATATTTATTGTCCTCTCTCTCCTAGCCGTCTTTGTCTCCCTCCTCATCACTCACTCTCCCTATCTCTCATGCCCTCTACCTCCATCTCTCACTCTTCCTCTCTCTCATTCTCCATATCCCTTTCTCTTTCACTCTCTCTTGATATCGTCCCCCGCCCTCCCTCTCTCTCCCCTTTATTCCTGTCTCTTGCACTAATTTCCTCTCTCGCTTTATTACTCATTCTCTCTTAATCCCTCTCTCTCTTCTTATCTCTCATCCTTATTCTCATTCTCTATCGCGCATTCCCTCCCCTAGCTCTCTCTCTCCCTCAAATATGTTTATGTCCCTCATACTCTGTCTCAATCATCTCTTACCCAGTCAACCCTCTCACTCTTTATCTCTATGTGACCATTTCTCCCTCACTCTCTCCCCCCTAATCCTAAAACTTAAACCTTAAATATAATTTTGAAACCTATCTTCACCTAACACTACTTAGCATTAATTGAAACTAATTTTTTCAACAAAAATATATGGTGGCAATATACAACCTTATATACATCATAAGCATGGAATCAATTTTACAATATTAATAAAAGAATCACAACCCATTGTGTCATTTAAAGTGAAATTTAGAAAATTAAAATAAAAACATACTTTTTATAAAAAAATACATACATCACTTAACATCACTTAGCATTAAGTGAAACTAATTCTTTCAACAAAAATATATGGTGACAATATACAATTTTATACACATTATAAACATGAAATAAATTTTATAATATTAATAAAATAATCATAACCCATTATGCCATTTAAAGTGAAATTTTAAAACCTAAAAATAAAGACATAAATTCTAGCAATTTTTTAAAAATCATACATTGTAACATTAGAATTTTCGTTAAAGTAGTAATAACCTTGAAATATTTAAATGTATGTTAAATAAATATACATTTTCATATTTAGAAAGAGTAAGATTTACATAAAAAAATAATAACCAAGATAAATTAAATAACAAATTCATAATACCTTACACCAAAAATATATATTTGATCATAAACATAACTGAATGCAATTTTATAACGAAAAGCAAATAAACAAATATATGATTATAAAAAATACAAATTTA
>APFE031100527.1:0-14281 GCA_000404065.3 Pinus taeda
GCATAGTAATTTTTCCCATCATGATATCTGCAATTTTTCCTACTAGGTGGATTCTTCTTGTATCTCTAGGTTTCCTTCCTGGTCTTTTAAGACTCAACTCCTTTATCATTTTTGCTAGAATAGGAATCTCTCTAATAGCCTGTAACAAGGGAATCGTGATACAGACATTCTTCAATTCATCTAGAAAATCATAGTCTGGCAACAAGATTTGTATTTCCACCCCTTTGTCAATTTGTAATCTTTCAGGAAAAGGAGGTATGGCTGAAAATGCAGGTTGCTCAACTATAGGAGTTGTGGGGGTTAACTCTTTTTCTTTTTCTTTCTGAGTGCTTGGGTTTTGAAGAGATTCTTCAGAACCTTTATTGGTTTCAAGAGAATCTTCCTCAAAAATGCTTTGCTTTTGAGCATCTATAGAAGGTTTATCTAAAACTCTACCAGATCTAAGTTGTACATCATTGAGAGGAACAATAATATAGGTAGGAAACTGTTGACCTTCTACCATGTAAGCATTTTGAGGGTTTTTATTATTGGGATTTGGCAATGGCTGGGAAGGAAGTTGATTTGGCTTCTGTTGGAATGGAAGCAAGAGCTGAGAATTTGGATTCTATTGAGAAGGTTTTTGTTGTTGTGGAAATGGAAATGATAGTTGTGGATTTTGATTTGGAAGTTGTGGAGCTTGTTGGTTTTGAAAATATGGAGGATATTGATAAAATTGAGCAAATCTCCCATAAGCATTTTGCATGCCTTGTACCTATGATTGAAAAGGATTTTGTGGTTGGGGCCAAGGTTGTTGCCAAGGATTCCAATTTGGTGGGGTTTGAAAGTTCATAGAGTTGTTAAACCCTTGGTTTTGCTGCCCTTGCCAAGGTCTCCTTGCAACAAAATAGAGAGACTCAATTGTATTTGGATCTTCTTGAAAGACAGCTTTGAGCCCAGGAATTGAAGGACAATCCTTGGTCTCATGATTCTCTGAACAAACACAACCGTTCACAACTTTTGCATCCAAGGCATTCCCTTAAGCATTTCTTTCACATTTGGCAAAAGATGCCAAAGCTTCACTCTCTTCTTGCTTTTGTATCTTAAGAGTGTCTAGTTGCCCTACGATCCCTAAGATATCAGTTGAATCATCAAGCATACTTGCCAATCTCAGCCCTACTTACTGACTATGCCAGATTTGGTCTTGCTCTGATGAGAAGAAGGATCTAAGCCTTTCCAGTTAGATTTTCCCTCCTTGAGAGATGGACACATAGCTCTGCTATATCATGAAGTGGAAGTTGAGATATATCTCCTTTTCCCATCATGTTCAAAATATCTATCCATTCATCTCTAATGGCTTTTAATAGAAGGGTTTTCAAGGTTTCTTCATCGAGGTTACTCATTTTTGCTCTTTTGAGGTTATACTGAAATCTTTCAAGTAGATCCTCCAATTTTTCATCTTCTTTTTGTACCATTTTGAATACCTCGTCCTTATGATTGGTGGGCATGCAATAGTCAAGGTATCTATCCAAAAATGTTTGTTTCATATCATTCCAAGTCCTAATGGATTGGGTGAGTAATCCCATGAACCATTTCAAAGCAGCTCCTTTCAATGTTGAAGGAAGCAGTTTGAGTTTTTTAGAGTCTTCCAAATAATCATAAGTTTGACACACGACCTCAAACTCAAATAGAAATGTTTCAGGATCCTCATTTCTTAACCCATGAAAGTTTGGGAGGACAGATGGTGAAATATTTTTCATTGTTGCTTGAGAATCCTCATCGACTATAGGAAATCTGAATGAGTTATATCCATCCCTATTTCCCCCATTGTTACCTCTACCTCCTCCATTGTTTCCTCCTCCCCCTCCTCTACCTCTACCTCTACCAAATCTGTTAACTACCTCCTATGTCATGATAGCTTCCTCAGAGATTTCAGAGTTCTCTGGTTCCTCTACTAATGGCGAACGAGGAGGAATTTCCCTCTTCTTCCTCAGGTGATTCTACTTCTTCAATTACAATGTGTCTCCCTGTAGAAGGAAAGAAAGGACCCGTTCCTAACTCAGATTTGCATGGATGGTGTGGGAGAGTCCCTAATTAAACACTGCCTCTTGAACTCCAGGAATCCTAAGGCTAGGAGTATGAGTTGGAGATGATGGAGGTGTCTCTTGTCTATTCCTTGAAGTAGATGGAGTTGTGAAAATCGAACTCTTGGCTCTAGCTAAAAACCTTCCCCTAGAATCTCGTGCTCTATGCATGTCATTTTTTTTTATTTTTCTTCAAGTCGGGCTAATAACTCTCTTTCTAATCTTCCAAGTCACTCTAGGTGCAAGAAGAGAACATACTCAAGAAAATATTAAACCAATAACTTTCTCTTTTCTGATCCTCCAAGTCACATTAAGTGCAAGAGGAGAGCATACTCTGAAAGGTTATCAATTTTCCTTCCTTGAAATTTTTTTATTTATTTATATTTTTTAAGAAATTGGCTACCTAGTTTCACTTCCCCGGCAACGGCGCAAAAATGTTTGGTCAATTTAGTATGTCCTAAATTTCTATTTAAAATGTCAATCCAGGAGTCGTAAACTGATGAAGTGAAGTGCACTAGATGTGCAAGATAATCATTTTCTTAGTCTTTTGTCGTTTTTGAGTTTTTTAGTTTGTTTTTGGGTTTATCTTCTATGGATTCCCTAGTGTGAGATGGCGAAATTGAAAATTAAGTATGGATGGTAATGGTGATTTCTACAATGATTTTCCAAATTTAAAAGTTCTCAAAAATAAGGTTTCCAAACTGACTGTAATGAAATCAATTTTCAAAAAGAAGTAAATGTACCAAAACAATGAACTAGTGACAATGGCCCAGTATCCTTACTGCTGTATGAAAAAAGAAAATAAAAACTGAACCCAAAGCAACTCAAAGATTGAAAGCAAAGCAAAATAAATCACACTACTTCAACCCATACTTTGACCCTTCACCTTTCGACTCACTCCGGCTATAGGAAGTAATCATAAACAAGCTGAGTATTATGATATCTAAATTGCAGGAAATTAAATTGCATAAAAGGAAACTAAGATTTAACTACTCATTCATATTTCAACTCTTGAAAATGACATAAGTAATTCAATCTCTAACTTGCAGGAAGCAAACTAAAATCATACTACAACAAGTAATACTGATTCCTACTATATGAAGTCGCTTGGCATAGAAAGGAAATCATAAACAAGGTAAGTAAATATAAGTCTAATAGAAAAGTAAATAAGCAAAACAAAACTTGAAAGAAATGACAATGTTGGAATTAAACTTAGTAAATGAAAATCAGCAGAAAGGACAAGATGATCTCATGTTAGTAGTTATCAAAAATATGTAAATTTGCTCGGGCTGCCTACAAAAACCTGTAAAAGAAGCACTAATCAGCTCACAGTTATGAAAGAAAAACATAAAGGAAATATGGACAGCAATGAACATCAAAACAACACAAAATATATACAAGCAATGATTGTAAGAATAGTAAATGAAAGCAAGTAAGAAACTATACAAATCTTTGGTGTACAGGGGCCCTCTGTAACCTCGACCAGCCAATTACTTAGTCACAAATCGAATTCAGGAATGCTGTCTTCTCATATATTAAAGTGCAGTAATAAAACAAAGTAAAGTGCAGTACAATGGGCTGATAACAACAGTCAAAATTACATCTCAAAAACTAACTATCCATCGTATATCAACGCATTATTTATAAGTGAAAATGCTTGCAACTAATTCCTAGATTTTATGCTGCCAAGAGACACGTAAATCTCCACGGCTTGAGATCTAGCGTTATGGTCATTATGACAGTTGAATCCATGGAGTGGTGGCTGCTCGATTCAGTTCATGGGCTGATCTATAGGTGTGCCAGTACCTCCGGAAACTAAGGATCATGCCACGCAAATCTTCACGTGGGAAAAATAGAGCCGTGCCACCGCAAAATTCCTCATTTGGCCCTTCCTTTGACCGTCGTTGACCATGACCGTTTATGAGTGATTTGGCTGATCTGAGGGGACACACTCCATGTACACATCACTTGCATCTTGCCCATGTGGCTGGTTTCTCCATTGGACACCTGTAACATAGCCTTTGACAAAATGGCTGCGGAAACTTGGGCTAGCTATGGAAAATGACAAGTTTCCGCAACCATGTGAACAAAAAAATCTAAATCAAACAACAGTTATAAACATAGTTAGGAAACCATTTCATAAGCTCTTTTTAGACTAATATGCAATGATTTGATAGCTGGGTGGATGAAGTAAATGGAAAAAGAAGGCTGAAAGGGTATATAGGGAAGTGCAGGTTTGGGACTCAACACATACCTGGAATACTGTGGGCTTACCTAACGACATGCAAGAAGTTGACTGGAAAAACCCCTTTTAGGCATGTTTATGGTGTTGACATGATAATACGTATGGAATATATTGTGCCTAGTCTGTGCACAGTTGTGCTCACAGGTATGACGGATGACGGAGCCTTGGAGGAAAGGCTAGCATAGCTAGATGAGCTTGAGGAAGAGAAATTTCTAGCTGGATTTCACCAACAGGTCCAAATGTAGCGCAAAAAGGCCTGACATGATCGACACATTAAGTTGTGCACCTTTAAGGTAAATGACCTAGTTTTGTTATATGATAGTAGGTTTGATAAATTTCCAGGGAAGTTCAGGATGCACTAGTTAGGGCCTTATGTCATTAAGGAGATTATCGACGGAGAAGCGGTACGGCTGGTAAAATTGAATGGAGATCCCTTCCCAAGAAATGTGAATGGTAGTCACTTGAAGCCATACACTGACAGTCTGACCATGTGACTAGATGAAGGTAGCACAGTCTTAGTGCTCCAGGTAGCTGAAAGGAGGTGTGGGACTATAAACTACACTACCTGGGGTGGGGAGCTGCATGATTGGAGGATGGTACAAAGCAAGGAAGTGTCACAGCGTTCGCAACAATGTAGAGGGAGCTACACTACCCAGAGAGAAATAACGTAGGTCGGCCAAAAAGTGACCGTTAAGGTCATTATTCATGATTTGATGGTTGAAATGCGGGCAATGCAATAAAAGCTTCAAGCTGAGAGCACATGAGTAGTAACCAAGAAGACAGTAGAAGATGCGAAGCAAGCGGCAGCTCTGTGCACGGCCAAGGTTGCGGTCATACGAGTCGAGCTGGACCAGCTTCACACAAAGATATTTGCGCCTACTGAGTGACTCGAGGGTGAGTCATGATGTTTGTGTTGGGGGCCTGTTGGGAATGGGATCCCACAAAGGGCAGTTTTGGGGCTAAAAGCGCATGTTTGAGTCAAATTTTGTAATAAAATGGTAAATACTCTACATTTTGTGGTCACAAAATGTGTAGGTGCTATATGTCATAAAAGGTTGTCTGCCCTTAGTTTGGAAAAAGTAAATTCAACTGTAAGAGACCTACCCATGGTCCATGGACCATGGGATTGTATAAAAAGAGCTATTCTCTAAGTAGTTAGAGGCATCTATCAATTGAACATGTAAGAGAGTGATAGCTCTGAAGTAGGAAGTCTAAGTTTCAAGTCGTAGCATAGGTAGAGGCTCTGTAGCTGAGTGCACAAAGGCCTAGAGTAGAAGTTTGGAGTTGAGTGCGCAAACCCCTTCAGCTGTGTGCAAGGGCGAATAGAGTTTGTAATCACTTGGAAGATATCAATAAAGAGAAGTATTCCACAATTTCTGTGCCATTGTTCTTATTAATGCATCTTATTATTTTATGTATGAATTTCCTTTATAATGCTTATGTGATACGTGAATATATATGATCATTTCAAATAACTGAACGCATATAAGAATATCTGGTTATGCAGTGCTAACTGTGAATAACTATTAAGATAAGTAAGGTACCTAGACTAATCTAGGAATCTGCACATTACGCTACCCTAGCAGCACGAAATGGTATAGATCAAGGGTTAAGGTTGCGTGAAGGACAGCCGAACCCTTTCACGGAGGTATTGAAGGTCGAAATAGAGGGCTCGTCTTATAAGCCCTAAAGCGAAGCGACTTGTGTGAAGGCAGGAATAAAGGGAATAAAACGACATCACGACCATCTCAAGGTGTAGAAAGTTGGTTCCAGCATCCCCCCATACTGCTTCGGGTAAGACTTCGATCCGCACTCCACAGGCTGATGCCGAAAGGGCTAGTAGTGTAGGTATTTGTTTGGCTAATTAACACTGAACTTGGGTCAAGCCCCCTCAAGCCAACAGTCCCCAAGGTCAATTTTGGGTTAGTTTAACCAATTCTTGTAAATATTTTGTAAAGAATGTAAAGTGTCCACGAAATGTGGAAGTGGAGCGTGCAGCTAGGTAGGAGTCAAAGGGGCTTTAGCCCCTTGTTTGGGTAAGTAATAGGTTGGTTTTGAGACTCACTCATAAGCTGTTGGAAATAATACTAAGCGGGGGGGTGAATTAGTATTATCAGAACAAGCATTTTTCTTTTTCATAATTAAATTTATATACGCTACTTCAAAGAGGGGAACTAGCGTGTACACACAATTGTCTTTAAGGGAACCAACATTTATGCAGTAAAATTATGATTCAGTTAATTCATCATATGTTGATATTTAGTCAATGCATCAATACTTCATCAATCATTAAACAATAACCATGTGCAGTATAAACATAATAAACCATTACACATAAGCAACACACATGAACACCTAGATTTAAGGTGGAAACCCAATGTGAGTGAAAACCACCTGCTACTATTGTCTCTGTCTTCTTTTAATAATAAGAAAATCCGTTTACAATCTTGTACTGGTGCAGACTCATACCAGTACGTAGGCTTCTACCTACAAAAAGTTATAACCTTCTCTTGTTCTCCAGCTTCTACTGGAAGGGAGCTACAACCCCATAGCTCTTGTATTAGCCAATATGTTCACTAGTATGTAGGTGCTAGCCTACAGAAAAATCCACTCGTCCACCAGGGACCACATTTCATGAATTTTCAAATTGGATGCTCCTAGCACATATCAAGACATATGAGCACCTTGACTCATCAATAACCCATCAAAAATTTAGAAACTCAAACTTCATCAACCAACATGCAGTTAATCTGAAACAATCTTATCACTATCATTAGAACATTATGTTGAAGCCAGAAACCTATATCAACATTTATAACCAACTCAAACCTCAATAAATTCATGTGTCAGTGTATACGCTACTTTAATGAAGAAAACCTACGTGTATATGCTACTTCCTTTAGCCCAACCTGCGTATACCTCTAAATATTTTGAATCATAAAATCTCTAAATCACAAACTATACCAATCATCATTGTACTAAACATCTATTGTCAACTTACAGAACTTTACACACGCAGGCAATAGAAAACACTTCTTCTCACTTATACAATCAATCAAATATCAACCTCCTTATCCATTTAGATTTACATTCAGATCTAAGAAGACTTCATTGATGGAAAACAGTAAAATAGCAACAGCGATAAATCAACAATACTGATATGATAGATCAATCATCTCTAAACATCAAGCCTTTCTTTTGTATACGCTACTTGAAATAACACAACCTGCATGTATACGCTCTTTTGCCAAGACGAACCTGCATACAGATTTGCAAATATTGACTCAGAACTTTGTTGCAATTCCAGACTTCAAGCAAACCCAGATCATGATAGATAATGAATAAAACAGACACAAAACATTAGATCTAGCCTCAACCAATATCATGTCATTAAAGAATAAGTCATTTCAGGTCTCATGATTCTGATCCAATATTGAAATCAAGGTGCACATAAATATTTCAGATCTATTCCCAAACATAACCCTGCAACATAAAATATACTTCAAATAGAAGTATTCCTTATAATCTTATTCACTTGCACATCTAGCCTTATGATCCTCTCTTCTTTATATAGTTTTTGGCCTTTCTCAATACCATGGAATGAATCCACTTAGGACCAATACCTTGGATCAAATACCATGGACCGAATACCTCAAACTAAATACCTAGGGTCAATATCATGGTCCAAAGATACCTCGGACCAAAACCATGGTTTCCAACATGTATGCACTTTTCCTTCTATGGGAGTGCGTGTGTACGTTATACTCTATTTCTGTTCTGAGTACCTGCATGTATACGCTGCTTGGACTAAGTGAACCTGCATGTATCTCTTAAACTACTCTTACATCATCTTCTTCCTCCAACTTCCTTATTCTGATCAATAGACCTTAGTTACATCTTCCTGATCTTCTGTACCATTGCCCTATTGCCTCTAAATATTCCTGTTAGCCTCTTATCAAAACTAAGTTGACCTGTAGAGTTTCCATCAAGGACAATACTTGTATCATAATCCAACAATATCCCCCTTTGGACTTGATGGCAACCATGATGGTGTTGACTACCACAAGCTGTAAAGACTATTAGAGATACCATACAACACCAAAATACCAAAATACCAAAATACTCTCCCCCTTTGACATCAAGGGAAAAGGGCGGACCACTCTACTCTCCTCCTTTACATGATGCTATCCATACTCCCCTTGAGTACATGCCGAGTCTACAGAGAGATGATTCAATATAATAACATGACACTATATCTCAACAAAGTAAGTATGACCTCCCTATGATCACGAACTCATACATACATCAATCACCTGACCAAGTGGGGATACACCATATTTGACTCATCTCCCCAACCAAGTGGGGATATACCAAAGTTTATACATGACAGAAATACAACAATTATTACATCATCCATCCCAAGGATATTGGCGAAATAAATTACATCATATGACCAATAGAACTCATTGAATATAGACCATGACAGAAGAAGTTATATCACACTAATGGCTGATGCAACTAAGAAATAACCGAGTTCAGCAACCATAATTCCAACAATGTAGAATGTGAATGCTCCCGCTGAATTTGTGCTACCACTAATTTTTTTTTTTAGAAAAACATATACGCGCTTTCAGCCAAGGCAACCTCGTGTGTACTCGCGCATATACTTCATGAAACCAGCATGTAGTAAACTTCCTCTGAAAAACTGGATTTAATAGTAGGATGATGCAGCAACAACTCCCAGCATTTGTCTGAGATATTCAAATGTTTCTCTGGGCAGTGGTTTAGTGAATATATCAGCAACTTTTTCTTTGGAGGGGACATACTCCAATTTGACCTTTTGTTCAAGCACTTGTTCTTGTAAAAAATGGTACTTGATGGGTATGTGATTGGTCTTGGAGTTGATGACTAGATTCCTTAAAAAATTGATGGCACTTGTATTATCACATAGAATGGAGATGGGTAGAGTACATGTGATCTGAATTTCTTGCAAAGTTTGCATCATCCAAAGTAGTTGTGTGCAACAAGATGCAACAGCCACATATTCTGCTTCAGCTGTAGATAAAGCAATTGAACTTTGTTTCTTATTGAACCAAGACACTAACCCGGAACCCATATAGAATGCACCACCACTAGTGCTTTTTCTATCATCAACACTTCCATCCCAATCTGCATCTGTATATGCATGAAGAGTAAGATATGCATCTATAGGATACCATAGTCCAAAGTCCTAGGTTCCTTGAAGATATTTGAAAATTCTTTTGACTGCCTAAAGCTGTGATTCCTTTGGATTTGCTTGGAATCTTCCAACTATTCCTATTGGATGCATGAAGTCAGGTCGGGTACCTGTTAGATAAAGCAAACTGCCAATCATGGATCTATAAGTTGGTTGATGTACTGATGTTGATTCATCATTTGAGCTGAGACTACATCCATCTTTAGTTTTCTGAACTTGTAGACCAAGAAAATAGGTAAGTTCACCAAGCAAGGACATTTCAAATTCTTGTTCCATTACTGAAGCAAAATTCTAACTCATGGATTCTTCATTGCTACCAAAAATGATATCATCAACATAAATAGTAATAATTAGCAATTTATCATTTTCAATCTTTGTATATAAATTGCTATCTGCAAAACCTTTTGTAAAACCTTGTTGGTGTAGATATTTGTCAAGGTGGTAATACCAAGCCCTTGGAGCCTGTTACAAACCATAGAGATCCTTTTTGAGTCTGCATACAAGTTTTTCATCATTTCCAAGAATGAATCTTTCTGTTTGTTCAATATAAACTTCTTCTTCTAAATCTCCATTAAGGAAGGCTGATTTTACATCCATTTGGTATACTTTGAATTTCTGAAAAATGGCAAGAGCAAGAAAAATTCTTATGGCTTCAAGTCTGGCAACAAGTGCAAAATTTCTTCAAAATTTATAACTTCTTGTTGAGCATACCCTTTACAAACAAGTCTGGCCTTGTTTCTAATGACTTCTCCATTTCCATTTAGCTTGTTCTTGAATATCCATTTAGTTCCTATAATATTTTTACTATGAGGTCTAGGAACTAATGCCCGTGTCATTTTTTCCAATTTTCTCAAGTTCTTCATCCATGGCCTTGACCCAACATTCATCTTTGCATGCTTCATTTACATTTTGAGGTTTGGTGCAGGATAGTAATGCTAGATAGCTTGAGGTCCCTATAATAGTTCTTCTTATCTGTACACCAGCCTCGCTTTCTCCTAAAATTTGAGTTTCTGGATGATTTTTCTGAACATACCTGGACATAGTCTTTTCTTCTACTATTATATCTTCTTCTAGTGCTTCATTGATTTCTTCTTCAATATAATTTTGATTTGATGTGGGAAAGTAATCCCCATCTTCCTCATTGTCATAATCTTCCGTTGATTTTATTTGTTTTGGATTTTTGCATGCTTCATCAACTACAACATCAATGCTTTCAACAATCTTCCCAAGTCTTTTATTATAACATTTATATCCTTTACTTATGGAAGAATAACCAAGAAGAATCCCTTCATTTTCTATGGGTTCAAACTTACCAAGCTTTTCATCAGTCCTTTTGATAAAACATTTGCTTCCAAAAACTTTAAAGTATTTTACAGTAGTAGTCTTACAATACCAAAGTTCATGTGGAGTTTGAGTGCTATTTACCCGAACATTTGCTTTGTTGAGAATATTCATGGCAGCAAATGCACCTTCACCCCAAAAGGTTGCAGGAGTTCTAGATTCATCTAGCATGGCTCGAGCCATTTGTTGAACTGTTATGTTCATCCTTCTACTACATCATTTTGCTGAGGTGTTCTTGCAGTGGAAAATTCCCTTTTTATTCCATGTTGTTCACAAAAGTCAAAGAATTCATCTAATATAAATTCCGCTCCTCGATCAAATCTGAGGCATTTGATTTTTCGACCTGATTCATTTTCAACCAAAGATTTGAAGGCTTAGAACTTTTCAAATGCTTCATCTTTATGCTTTAGAAGACCTATCCAAAACATTCTAGAAAAATCATCAATGAAAAAGATAAAGTATTCTTCTCCACGAGGTAACTTTTTCCTTGTTGGTCCACATAAATTAGTATGGATAAGTTCAAGAGGCTTACTAGTTGACCCTTCTTTTTCAATGAAGTGAACTTTGGTTTGCTTACCGATTTGACATCGTTTGCATATTGTATTTTCTGGGATGCTGATATCTAGAAGATCACGAACAACCTTGAGTCTGCATGCTTTTCTTATTTGATAAAAGCTTAGATGTCCCAATCTTCTATGCCACAGCCAGTTTTCATCATTTTTTCTTAGATAGCATTGTTTTTGTCCTCCTTTGAGTATGTATAAGTTGTTTGGAGTTCTTGTAATTTTCATCATGGTATCTATTGTATCAAGCTCACGATCA
This sequence comes from Pinus taeda, assembly GCA_000404065.3. NCBI lineage: Eukaryota > Viridiplantae > Streptophyta > Pinopsida > Pinales > Pinaceae > Pinus > Pinus taeda. Next base: position 11,705 of record APFE031100527.1, read on the forward strand.
ACACATATGTTTGATCAAAACACCACTTCATTTCCTTGATCACACATTTGAATGACACTCAACAGGTTATGCTTTAAACCATATACATACATAACATTTCCAACTTTAAACTTTTCTTTCAAGAAAACAAAACCTTTACCTTTTATGATAGTTGGAGTGTCATTTCCAAATGAGACATTATTTTCCTTTTCGAATGCATCATATGAGTGAAGTTTCTCTTTGTCACCTGTCATATGTTTGGAGCATCCATTGTCGATGTACCACTAATTTTCTTGTCCTTCTACATACAAGGCTATACCACATCCTTTTGTTTGAGATTCTTTCCTTCTCCATATCTTGGGATTTAATGGTGTTTCTCCTTTTGAGGTGTTTGCCGAAATTTTCTCCTGCATTCAGATTCTTCATGACCAAAGTTGTTACAAATTGAGCATTCAATTTCATTTTCAAGAGGATAAAAGTTATTATAGGAACTTCTCTTGATCCATGTTACATTCCTTTGATTTCATGCTTCTCTAGTCATGATGGTTTTGTAAGCAAGGCATTGAATAGCGTTGTGCCCAAAATTATGACATGAAAAACATTGCCCATTAAAGAAGTTTCTACGACAATTGAATCTATTTACCTATTGATTGTAGCTTCTATTGATATTCATCTTTGGAGCAAATTGAGTATGATTTTCCTGAGGCTGGTTTTGGCTTCTATTGATATTCATCCTTGGAGAAAATTGAGTATGATTTACCTAGTGATCAACTTTATGCCTTTGCTAACGATTTACATATTGTACACTGGTCCTTGCTGCATCAAGATAGCTTTTGGTGGAGGTTGACAGCTTCTGTGATTGAGATGCTTCTTCAGTATATCCAAGACCTATCTATATAAGAGGAGAATGCTGAACTTTGATAATTTCATTTAAAGTTTCTAATCCTTTAGCAGATCTAAGATTGAGAGATTTTGTTTTCTCAACATCTTTTCTTAGACCCACAATTTCACATTCTAGTTTTTCATTATGTTTTTCTTTTTCAGCAAGCCGGTATGTCATATCTATGATCATATTCTTTTCTTCTAAACAGATTTTGAGTTTAGATTTTTCTTCATGAAAGTTTTCCTCTTCTAAAGCATCCCAAAAACCATCATTGTCATAAGTCATGATAAGTATATAATCATCACTATTAGATAAACCATCACTATCCTCTTCTAAACTATCCCAAAAATCATTGCTATCATAAGCCATGAGAAGTCTGTAATCTTGAGCAGTTTCATCTTCATCGCTATTAGATAAACCATCGCTATCTTCATGAGTATAATAACTCCTTCCATTCACAACTTGTTTCCTATTCCCTTTTTCCTATTCCTTTCTTTTTTCATATTTATCTTTATGAGGACATCTGGCAGCATACTAACTGACTCTACCACAAGCAAAGCATTTGAAAGGTAGCTTACGTCTAAACCTTCCAAAACCCCGTTGAAGCTTCTTGACAAAATTTACCTCATCTTCTTCTTTTGAAATGTGTCCTAATTCATTGTGTTCTTCCTTTTCTTTTCCTTTTGCTGAAGCTTTAAATGCAGCTTCTCTCATATCTGATGGAACTCTTTTTCTCATCTCAAAAGCAGTTAGGATTCCGTGAAGCTATGTCATAGTGATATTCTACATATCCTCTTTTTCTTCTATGGCAGACACTTTTGATTCAAATTTAGTAGACAAGGATTTCAAAATTTTCTCAACTAAGGTAACTTCCTTTATTTCTTCACCCAGATTCTTCATACAATCAACAAACTCATCTATACGTAAGAAGTAACTAGCTATACTCTCATCACTATGCATCTTAAGAGTTTCATGTAAATTTTGAGAGTTTGAATCTTAGCACGTTTTACCTGAGAGTCTCCTTCGTAGCTCTGACCAATTTTGTCCCATATCTCTTTGGCTGATTTGAGCTGCATGACTTTGACAAACTCTAATTGCGACAAACTTCCCAATAAAGTATTGACAACTTTGGCATTGGTTTCATATTTCTTTTTACCTGCCGTGTCTGTAGGAATTGTTGTTGGAAATTTATATCCTCCTTCCACAATTTCCCAGACATCTGTTCCAAGAGATTGTAGATAGGTTGTGGTTCTTATTTTCCAATAAACAAAGTTTCTCCCATCGAATATTGGTAGTCTGAAGGATCCCATGCTTTCGTGATTATTCATCTTGATGGATCTTCCTTCAAGCAATCAAGCTTGTTCTGAACGAGCTGCTCTGATACCAATTGTTGGAAAGAATACTGAGAGGGGGGTTGAATTAGTATTATTAGATCAAGAATTTTTCTTTTTCATAATGAGATTTATATATGCTACTTCAAAGAGGGGAACTAGCATGTACACGCAATTGTCTTTAAGGCAACCAACATTTATGCAATAAATTATGATTTAGTTAATTCATAATATGTTGATCTTTAATCCGTGCATTAGTACTTCATCAATCATTAAACAATAACCATGTGTAGTATAAACATAATAAACCATTACACATAAGAAACACACATGAACACCAAGATTTAAGGTGGAAACCCAATGTGGGTGAAAACCACCTGCTAC
>APFE031100528.1:1872-60682 GCA_000404065.3 Pinus taeda
TTTTCCACAAAGGATTTGAGGCTGACGTAGCCCTGTGGTAACTTCAAACTTTCAATGGTAGGAAAGGTGGTTAGCCTATTTCTCATTAAATCTGTTTTCTCTCTGGCTAACATTATTCCTGTTTTTACTTTTTCAATCTTAGCAGTATCTATATTGTCAATGTTTTTGAACAAAATACTTCTAAGACCCTCTTTTGGTTCCTCTGTACTAGAGGAAAACTTTAGCTTTAAAGCTGAAAGATCTACTTCTATATAATGAGGTGGAGAAGTAGGCTGTGGTAGTGCATCTCTCAAGTGTTCAAGGGACTTGGAGATTATTCCCATGTTGGAATTGACATCATTCAATTGTTGTTTGTACTCATTCTTAATTCCCAAACATTCATTATAACCAATGTGCATTTTCTTTATATGTTCTTTAATCCCTAGCACGTCTTTTGCTATATCATCTATATTCTGCAACATACAAACAATCTGATAGTTTGTATAATTGTGCATCTTCTCTATGTCAGACTGCTCTGTATCTGACATATTCTTCATTTGTATCCATTGGAAATCTGTCTTCAGAGTACCATTCTTGAAAGTTTTCCTAGAGTTAGTAGGCTCTAGATATCTTTCGTTAATCTTTGCAATTGGATCCTGTGAGGCTCTGGGAAGGCTAAAGCTTTTTATATCAGGCAATATTGGTTCAAGCTGCTGATCTTCAAGTTGGAAACTGGAAGATGGACCAGATACACAGAATTGGCAATCATCAGATATATGGGCAAGAGGTTTCTTTTGATTTCTTTTAGGAGCAGAATATATGGACGGTGCTGGTAAAGGAGCAGGAGAACGTATAATTGGTGAAGGTATTACTGCTTTTGTACTATCTCGACTTTCTAAAAATGGGGACCTATCCAGAATGGTCATGGATCTGACTAGACGAGGACTTGTGAACCTGAGACTAGAAGAACCATCAGAGTGCTTGACAACAGACAATTTCCTCGGCTCTCTTGACGTTTGCAGTTGAGGATATCTTTGAGATAATGGAACATAAGTGCTATTCCATTCTTCTGGCAAAGTGCATTCTGAAAATCCTATTTGCAAGGGGGCAGTATTACCGGGACCAACTATTACTCCTTCTTTCAGAGCTCTTGAGCACAGTTTAGGATTGAGGGGTGGCATTGTGCTTGAAACAAATCTAAGACAGATAGAAGAATGGAGTTGAGCAATTAAAGTCTGTGGGGCGACATTGAAACCATTGAACTGGATATAGGCATTTAGAAACTCATTTATATATGGATCACTTAATGAAACCTGATATCTGGGGATTACAGAAGACCAAACGGGACCATTATTGAGAGGACTCTGGAATCCTCCCAGCAAGGCATCATTAAAATCATTCAGTCTTCTGTCCAAAACACAAGTTAAGCAAGAAGTGTTTAATCCAGGTCTAACAAGTGGATTAATTCCAAATTGGATCATGCCTATATGAACATATTTGAACCCACGTTCCAAGCCCCATTCAATATCTTCTTTTTTAATCAAAGGAATCTGGTAGACTTTCTGATCAGTAGAAATTGGTATATTCACAGAAGTAAAGCGAAATAGCTGAGCAGCTCTAAACTGGAAAGCAGGAATCTTATATAACTTGTTTATTTCTATTTCTGGCAATGTTCAATTTCGTTGAGGCTCAAATTATTGAACTATAACCTTTTCATCATATAATTTTTCTTCAAAGGATTTGTTCATATACTTATTCATAAAAGACCATCTCTTTTGCTTGGCAATTTTCCTATCTTCGGGTGTTTGAACAACAAATTCATTCAAAAAACCAGCCATTGAGATTAAATACAAGTATGCACCTGAACAAAGGAGATAGAATCTTTGTGCTCCAGGAAAGCAAACACGGCAGTCCGTCGCCTCAACGCTGTCTACCAAAGCCTTATCGCCGATTCCAAGTTGTGTACAAGGACATGGACGAGTATAACTCAATGGGAAAACCAGATAGTCATGAAAATTGTTTGGACAAAGAACCAGATGGCTCTGATACCACAGGATGAACAAAAAAAAAACGAAACTCATAGGATGAACAAAAGACGACACTTGCACAGAAGGTAAAACTTGCAGAAATATGCCCAGAATGATTTTATTCATATATGGATGTGAATATTACAAATGGATATTTTTCCTCAGATAGACTGAGACTCCTCTATTGATCTGACCACTTTAGGTTCACACCAGTGTCTAGCACTGATGCGCAGGCTTCTCAAATCACCTAAAAACTTTGAACTCGGCTCATGGTGCAAGCAGATCAGACAGTATGTCCGCAGATGCAGAGCAGGAGAAAAATTCGACTCAGACTCTAAGACTCTTAATTTTCGAATGCCTCCCCCCCCCCCCCATGCTAGTATTTATAGTCTCTTAATAGGTAAACCGGTGGAAATTGTTACCGGAAACTTCTGACAGGAGGAATCTCCTTTTGGTATGAATATCACGCAGGAAATCATAACCAAAGGACAAATAGTAAGGAGAAAGCTAGAAGATTCGGGCAAGTGGGTACTACCACCTGTTATCTCATCCCTTAGAGGCAGTGCCATGTGGGGACCGAATCTGACACGTATCGGAGAGTATGAATAGGAGTCATGACGGCCGGAATTTAGGACATCGGCTCAAGATAATTACACAGTGGATACTTTTTTTTTTTTTTTTAAAATAAAACCCACGGAAAAAGTAGAATATGAATAATAGACAGGATGGCCGAAAATCAGCTTATTACACAATGGATATTTTAAAGAAAAACCCACGCAAACTAGAAATGCTTATTACAAAGTGGATATTTTAAAGAAAAATCCATGAAAACTTGGAAATGCACATGATATCAGATGAGTGATCATATACACCAATCACTATTGTATTGCCAGTCGTCTGAATCAACACTGTTTGCATCATTTATCTCTAAAAGTTGGTCTATGTCAAGGGCGAATATATCATTTGGCAAGGAATCATCAAGCCATGGAGGTGCTACTTCCAAAAAACAACAGAAAAATGGAAAATGGAATACATTTGCTAGTCTCATCCTGGGATCTGTAGAAATTTCTCCATGGAATCTGACCTTCACACTGAATGATGGTTCGTCTTGCTGGCTGTCTAGCAGGGCTACTTCTATTTCAGAATGAAAAAATTCAAACTCTACAGTGTAGTCATATTGAGCAGCAATATGAATCTCCCACATTAAGGTACCAATGGTCTCTCGGAAATTAAAATTGCAAATATGCTCACTCCTAGGCATATACTTGAACATAAACAATTTAAACCAGGGACTCCACCAATTATTTCCACCATCTAACTGTGTTGCATACGCAATGACTCTAACATAACCTTGTATTCTGGCCCTCTGATGGATGGAGAAGTAATCTTGCCATGTCCAATCTGTATGTTGGATAAAACCAAAACAGATAGGAATTGGCTCTCTAGAAAGTGAATAATAAACACGCCATGACCTATCCCTATAAGGTGACTCACTGAGATAAGCTACCATGCCAGTCTTTGAATCAAACCACTTCTGCAAAATGATTTGGATGACTTCTACTGGTAATGATTTAACTCTTAAAACAAAACAATCCCAGCAGAATTCACATTTGCACTGGCTACAAATCGAGATCGAACAAATTCTTGACTGAAAGACACTAGACTAGACTGGACTTTTATTCGAAGAACTTTCCCCTTTGTACAGAGGTCTGACCATCTTGATGTCCCTAATTTCTAGAGCTCCTTCTCTTGTCAGCATGTCTGCTAGGTAGTTTTCATCTCCTGATTTATAGACAATGTCAAAATCAAATCCTTCTAGCCACAGAGCCCATCTTAGAATTCTGGTATTTCCTTGTTCCAACAATTTTTTGTTAGCCAAAATGCTTTTCATGTGCTTCATATCAGTTCTAACTAAAAACCTGACACTCTTCAAGAACAATCTAAACCTTTGGATTCCTTGTTTGAAAGCAAGTATTTCTTTATGGGAGGATGGATACTTGACCTCTGTGATATCAAAACCTCTGTGATATCAAAACTACCAAAGGCATATGCACATACAAGTTCTTTCTTTCCATGTTTTTGTAACAATGCTGCAGCCCATGTATGATCAGATGCATCTGTTTCAAGAATGAATGGAAGATTAGTAACAGGCAATCTCAATTTAGGAAGTTCTCTAATCTTGCTCTTTATGTTTCTTACTGCTGTTGTCATTTCATTGGACCATCCAATTTTTTCTTTCCTCAGCCTTTTCTCCAAAATATTAGTGTCTTCAGATTGCTTTTCATAGAACTATCGAATGTAATTTAAGCAACCTAAAAATCTTTGAAGCATTTTTTTATCAAGGAGAATATCAGGGAACTTTAAAAGATGGAGAAGGACATGAGGCTGGAGCTCGATATGACCCTATTCTATATGCAATCCTAAGTAGTCTATTCTAACTTTCCCAACCTGAAATTTCTCTTCTGAGTCAGATAGAACTAAACCATGCTTGTATACCATTTCATAAAAGTTTTCTAAATGTCTCTTATGAGTATTTACATCCTTGCTAAACACAAGCAAATCATCAATATATACAATTACATATTCTACCCCTCCAAAAATATCTTCCATCCTTTTTTGAAATTCAGATGGAGCAGTTTTTAATCCAAATGGCATGACTATCCATTGATATTGGCCATGAGGAACTGTAAAGGCTGTTTTATACCTGTCTTCTGAAAGAATGCCAATTTGCCAAAAACCACTTTTGAGATCAAATTTGCTGAAAACATTGGCATTAGCTATTTTAGCAAGCAACAATTCTTTATTGGGAAGAGGATACCTGATAGGCATGAGAGCCTCATTCAATATTTTGTAATTAATTACCAACCTCTTCTTGCCACGTTTTTGCTCACTGTGTTTGTGTGTGGGTTTTTGCTCACTGTGTTTTTTCTCAATGTAGTTTTCTCCTTTAACATTAACCAAACATAATGTTTTTCATAATTTTTTGAAATATATGTCAAATGTAGTTTTCTAGTTTTCTCCTTTAACATTAAATATATGTCAAATGTAGTTTTCTAGTGTTCTCCTTTAACAATAACGAAACATAATGTTTTCATAATTTTTTGAATTATATGTCAATGTAGTCTTCTCCTTTTTATCTTTTTGACATTTATGTCAATGTAGTTTTCTCCTTTTTCTCTTTTGACTTTTAGAGAATTGTGGAAAAAAATGAAATTAGGTTATTTTCACCTTTTAATGTTTGGATTTAACATTAACGAAAGAGAATGTTTATGGTCTGGATTTAACATTAACCTTTAGAGAATTGTGGAAAAAAATGAAATTAGGTTATTTTCACCTTTTTATGATTTGGATTTAACATTAACCAAAAAAAATGAAATTAGGTAGCGTTAAGCATGGAGACTAGAGAGCGTTAAGCGTAGATCTCTCTAGCTGCCTTATCAATGCATCCAGTAAATGCCCTTACACTAGGAAAGCAGTAAAGGGCTAGGAAGACAGTAAAGAGCTAGCAAGAATATGTTATGCCAGTTGGTTCTGTTATAAGCATAGAGTTATTTATAGGAAGACAGTAAAGAGCTAGCAAAGGGCTGGGAAGACAGTAAATAGCTAGGAAGAATATGTTATGCCAGTTGGTTCTGTTATAAGCATAGAGTTATTTATAGGAAGATAGTAAAGAGCTAGCAAGAACATGTTATGCCAGTTGGTTCTGTTATAAGCATAGAGTTATTTTCACCTTCTTATTGTTTGGATTTAACATTAACCAAACAGAATGTTTGTAATAATTTTTTGAAATATATGTCAATGTAGTTTTCTCCTTTTTCTCTTATTAACATAAATGTAGTTTTCTCCTTTTTCTCTTTTGACTTTTACAGAATTGTCACCTTTTAATGTTTGGATTTAACATTAACCAAACAGAATGTTTGTCATAATTTTTTGACTTTTACATAATTGTCACCTTTTAATGTTTGGATTTAACATTAACCAAACAGAATGTTTGTCATAATTTTTTGAAATATATGTTAATGTAGTTTTCTCCTTTTTCTCTTTTTGACATTTATGTCAATCTAGTTTTCTCCTTTTTTTCTCTTTACTTTTAGAGAATTGTGGAAAAAAATGAAATTAGGTTATTTTCACCTTTTATGGTCTCGATTTAACATTAACCAAACAGAATGTTTATGGTATGGATTTAACGTTAACCAAACAAAATGTTTATGGTCTGGATTTAACACTAACCAAACAGAATGTTTGTAATAATTTGTGGAAGAAGGTGAAAATTAAATTATTTTCACCTTTTTATGGTTTGGATTTAACATTAACCAAACAAAATGTTTGTTTTGTAATAATTTTTTGAAATATACGTTAATGTAGTTTTCTCCTTTTTCTCTTTTTGACATTTATGTCAGTGTAGTTTTCTCCTTTTTCTCACATTTTGTTTCATAATAATTTTTTTCTCCTTTTTCTCTATTTGACATTTATGTCCGTGTAGTTTTCTCTTTTTCTCACATTTTGTTTCATAATAATTTTTTGAAATATATGTCAATGTAGTTTTCTCCTTTTTCTCTTTTTGACATTTATGTCTTTTTCTCTTTTGACTTTTAGAGAATTGTGGAAAGTTTGTAATAATTTTTTGAAATATATGTCAATGTAGTTTTCTCTTTTTCTCTTTTTGACTTTGACATTTATGTCAATGTAGTTTTCTCTTTTTCTCTTTTTACTTTTAGAGAATTGTGAAAATTTTGAAATTAGGTTATTTTCACCTTTTAATGTCCTTTTCCTCTTTTGACTTTTAGAGAATTGTGGAAAATTTGTAATAATTTTTTGAAATATATCTCAATGTAGTTTTCTCCTTTTTCTCTTTTTGACATTTATGTCAATGTAGTTTTCTCTTTATCTCTTTTGACTTTTTGACTTTTAGAGAATTGTGGAAAAAAATGAAATTAGGTTATTTTCACTAACCAAACAGAATGTTTGTAATAATTTTTGGAAATATATGTCAATGTAGTTTTCTCCTTTTTCTTTTTTTCACATTTATGTCAACTTAGCTTTCTCCTTTTTCTCTTTTTTCTCTTTCGACTTTTTAGAGAATTGTGGATGACTTTTTAGAGAATTGTGGAAAAAAATGAAATTAGGTTATTTTCACCATTTAATGTTTGGATTTACATTAACCAAACAGAATGTTTATAATAATTTTTGGAAATATATGTCAATGTAGTTTTCTCCTTTTTCTCTTTTTCACATTTATGTCAACGTAGCTTCAACGTAGCTTTCTCCTTTTTCTCTTTTGACTTTTAGAGAATTTTGGAAAAAAAATGAAATTAGGTTATTTTCACCTTTTAATGTTTGGATTTAACATTAACCAAGGAGAATGTTTGTAATAATTTTTGGAAATATATCCTTTTTCTCTTTTGGCTTTTAGAGAATTTTGGAAAAAAATGAAATTAGGTTATTTTCAGCTTTTAATGTTTGGATTTAACATTAACCAAGCAGAATGTTTGTAATAATTTTTTGAAATATATCATTTTTCTCTTTTGGCTTTTAGAGAATTTTGGAAAAAAATGAAATTAGGTTATTTTCACTTTTAATGTTTGGATTTAACATTAACCAAGCAGAATGTTTGTAATAATTTTTGGAAATATATGTCAATGTAGTTTTCTCCTTTTTCTCTTTTTCACGTTTATGTCAATGTAGCTTTCTCCTTTTTCTCTTTTGACTTTTAGAGAATTGTGGAAAAAAATGAAATTAGGTTATTTTCACCTTTTAATGTTTGGATGTAACATTAACCAAACAGAATGTTTGTAATTTTTTGATATTTTTGGAAATATATGTCAATGTAGTTTTCTCCTTTTTCTCTTTTTCGGATTTAACATTAACCAAAGAGAATGTTTGTAATAATTTTTGACATTTTTTGAAATATATGTCAATGTAGTTTTCTCCTTTTTCTCTTTTTAGGATTTAACATTAACCAAAGAGAATGTGTTGACATTTTTTGAAATATATGTCAATGTAGTTTTCTCCTTTTTCTCTTTTTCGGATTTAACATTAACCAAAGAGAATGTTTGTAATAATTTTTTGAAATATATGTCAATGTAGTTTTCTCTTTTTCTCTTTTTCACATTTATGTCAATGTAGCTTTCTCCTTTTTCTCTTTACGTCAATGTAGCTTTCTTCTTTTTCTCTTTTGACTTTTAGAGAAGTTTTTCTCTTTTTCGGATTTAACATTAACCAAAGAGAATGTTTGTAATAATTTTTTGAAATATATGTCAATGTAGTTTTCTCTTTTTCTCTTTTTCACATTTATGTCAATGTAGCTTTCTCCTTTTTCTCTTTACGTCAATGTAGCTTTCTTCTTTTTCTCTTTTGACTTTTAGAGAATTGTAGAAAAAAACGAAATTAGGTTATTTTCACCTTTTAATGTCTGGATTTAACATTAACCAAACAAAATGTTTATGGTCTGGATTTAACAAATTTTTTTTCTGAGTAAAGTCTATGCTAATTATATTAAAAGAGAAAAAAATATATACAGAGAGGATCAGACCTCTGAGGGAGCCATAGCCATCCCTTTGTCAAAATATTTTTGCAAAATTGCTTACAATATTGATCAGAGCCTGCAAAAATCTACTCAGACCTCTGTATTTCAAAACAAAAAAACATTAAACAAAGAATTTTACTTTGTGAGTTGACAAAATTGGAAATCCAAGAGAAAGAGCCTGCGTTGAAGGCGCCAAACTGGAAAGCGCAGTACCAAGCTGCCTAGTAATTAGCCGTGAGTTCTTGAGCTGCAAAATTGAGATGCGTTCCTAAGGCTTTAAGAAAGGGATTGAAACTTACTTTGAATCTTCAGTATCTTGCTTTTCAACCTTGTCCGGGGTGCCATGATCAGACTAAACGGGACAAGAAACAGGCTTGAAGGGTGAGGGTATCGGATAAACAAATGAAGGCTTGAAAGTGCCCAGAAGAGAGCCCCTACAGAAGAGAATGAAACCCAAACTGATGGACGGTGACCCTCCACACCTAGGATGACCCAATTTCCCACCCAGACCCTAATACCCGAGGCTAAAACCGAAATTCGAACCAGGCAACTGCCAGAGATTGGCCTGAGAAGCTAGACCCACAAATCAACCTGCAACTTGGGACAATCTGCAGTTGCGCATAGCAAAGGAAAGGAGTTGCGTATAGGATAGTTCTAAGTCCCAGGCTGTCCCTGAGAGCAGGACCACCCGGGACAACCACTGCGGCCAAGCTGAAGAGAAACCAGAGCACATGGAGACGCTCTGCTCATAACCTGACTTCCCTGCTGAATTTCTGAGCGAAGCCGAGTCGAATAAGAACCCAAACCGACACTCCATCCTATTAACCTCCAACCTTGTACTGTCGGCTTGAACCAGCGATAAAGGATAATAAATTACCTGCAGAGTGTAGTAATGGAGCATTACCTCCAGCATCTTATCCCGCCTTGAATGCATGCCATGTGCCAGCTTCGCGTGCTGCATAGTAAACACCTATTGATTGCTGGTTAAGACACCCGCATCCGGGTATGGTCTGGATTTAACATTAACCAAACAGAATGTTTGTAATAATTTACGAAAGAAGGTGAAAATTAAATTATTTTCACCTTTTTATGGTTTGGATTTAACATTAACCAAACAAAATGTTTGTTTCTAATAATAATTAGGTTATTTTGACCTATTTATGGTTTGGATTTAACACTAACTTCATATTTTGGTAGTGTTGATATGATATTCTCTAGTGATCTCTACCAGGTGAGACTCGTATTTGGTAGTGTTGATATGATATTCTCTAGTGATCTCTACCAGGTGAGACTCGTATTTTTGAAAGTCCAAGAATAAACAAAAACATAATTCCCTTATTTTTGAAAGCCAAGAATAAACAAAAAAATAACTCCCTTATTTTTGAAAGCCAAGAATAAACAAAAACATTAACAAAAACATATGGAACATAATTCCCTTATTTTTGAAAGCCAAGAATAAACAAAAAAAATAACTCCCTTATTTTTGAAAGCGAAGAATAGACAAAAACATTAACAAAAACATAATTTTGAAAGCCAAGAATAAACAAAAACATTAACAATGGAACATAATTCCCTTATTTTTGAAAGCCAAGAATAAACAAAAACATATGGAACATAATTCCATTATTTTTGAAAGCCAAGAATAAACAAAAATAAAATAACTCCCTTATTTTTGAAAGCCAAGAATAAACAAAAACATTAACAAAAACATATGGAACATAATTCCCTTATTTTTGAAAGCCAAGAATAAACAAAAAATAACTCCCTTATTTTTGAAAGCCAAGAATGAACAAAAACATTAACAAAAACATAATTCCATATGGCTTTTGGAGAAATTATATTTTTGTTTCTAATAATAATTAGGTTATTTTGACCTATTTATGGTTTGGATTTAACACTAACTTCATATTTTGGTAGTGTTGATATGATATTCTCTAGTGATCTCTACTAGGTGAGACTCGTATTTGGTAGTGTTGATATGATATTCTCTAGTGATCTCTACCAGGTGAGACTCGTATTTTTGAAAGTCCAAGAATAAACAAAAACATAATTCCCGTATTTTTGAAAGCCAAGAATAAACAAAAAAAATAATTCCCTTATTTTTGAAAGCCAAGAATAAACAAAAACATTAACAAAAACATAATTCCATATGGCTTTTGGAGAAATTATATTTTTGAAAGCCCAAGAATTAAAAAAAAAAACACCCTGTAAGAGACTCTCCTATTTTTGAAAGCTCAAGAATAAACGAAAACATAATTCCTTATTGCTTTTGGAGCAATAAAATAAAATGTTATATTTTTGAAAGCCCAAGAATAAACAAAAACATAATTCCATATTGCTTTTGAAGTAATAAAATAAAATGTTATATTCATGGAAGCCCAAGAATAGGAAAAGCATAACTCCATATGACTCTTATTTTTGAAAGCCCAAGAATAAACAAAAACATAACTCCATATTGCTTTTGGAGTAATAAAATAAAATGTTATATTTTTGAAAGCCCAAGAATAAAAAAAAAAACATAATTCCATATGACTATTGGACAAATAAAATAAAATTGTATCACATAATTCCATATGACTATTGGACCAATAAATTAAAATTGTATCAATCGCATACAATATTGCAACAAAAAGACCCATCGTTCAAATACAAGAAATGTTGCATTCAATGTTGCGAGTGTCACATTGCATTATGCATTCTATTTTCTCTTTAATAAGGAAAATTGTCCTTCACTAAACAATCAAAAACTATATACATTATGAAATCATTTCCAACAATTAGGTGTAGTTCTCAGAAACCAAACACATTATCAAATCATTTCCAACAACTACGTGTAGTTCTCAGAGATGAGGTATCACTTGTTGGTGCAATGCTATATTAGATTGATAAGTGATTTTCACAAATTTGATGTTAATTTTGAGATCGATGTTTTGTTTTTTCGGAGGTCTGGAGGAGTGAGCGCATGTTGGTGCGAAGGGGCGATCCGAGCATCCAATGACCTACCAGCTTCCACCGTTTTTTTCCCAACCACATCTTTGCATGTATTTTTCATAGCTCTTCGACCATCCCCACATGGTGTGGAGGGGCGATCCGAGCATCCAATGACCTACCATCTTCCACCATTTTTTTGCCCAACCACATCTTCGCATGTATTTTTCATAGATCTTCAACCATCCCCACCTAGTAGCTAGCTGTCTACATTTCCTTTTGACTTCTACCTTCCATTTGGCACCTGTCCCTTTCTCTTCTCTCCATGGAGCCTGGCCTTTCCCATATATCTACCATCTCGCCTCAGTTTTACGTTTCTTTTTTCTGGCTGGCCAGCCTCTCTCTCGTCAGCATATGGTATTGCTTCATAGAGGCGTTTGACTGTTGTTTCTTTTCTCTAGTCATTATAGTTGTGGCGTTCTTGGAGTTCATTTTCACCGCTGCTTATGTGCTCTCTCTTATCTCCCATAGCACGCGTTCGACTCAGAGGTTAGTTATCATCTTCCTCCTCCTTCCATATCTGTGTTTATATTTTCGTTTCATAGCTTAGACTGCACCATGGTGCCTATATGATCTACGTTGCATATTCTACATAAGTCTCTGGATGTATGTTTCCTTTTATATGCTCTGATGTGATAACCATGGCATGGCTCTCCCCTACTTATAGTATATGTTTAATTCATCTTTGAGCATGCTCTGGTACTATTCTATTTGTTTTTTTCCTCATACGGCTCTGGATGATTATTACTATTTTTAGCCCTGGTGGGATATATCCGTGGTATGTTAGTCCTACTCGGTCTACATGGCTCTTTCCTTCATATTGGAGTGATTCTTACCTCTTTGTACATGCTCTGCTACCATTTTCCTAATATGCTATCATCAGCTTATCAATACCTTAAGGGGTTTTTTTACATTTACAAGCCTTGTTCTGACTTTCGGTTCAGAATTGGGGACTGGTGGTGTATCTTTAAGGTATATTGTTGTTGTTTTGTTTGTCATGATCCTCCTCCCTCTTAACTTCTATCCTCGGTCCGCCTTGGCTCTGATCTCCTTCTAGACTCGCCCCATGCTCGACATTTGTCTGACCCATCTTTTTTCCGGGATTGGTCTGGCTCGGATTTTTTTTTCGGGATCTGACTTTTTTAATTCTCCATCTGATCGAATTCTACTATTTTTTCTTTGGGATTGGGTCCGAGATCCTTCTCTATCCTTTCTATTGCTGATGATGCTTAGAACATCCAAGATCATCCTTTTTGGGCTTTCTGCCGGTGGGGTGCCGTCTCTCCTCTTTAATGATTTTTGACTTTTTGTATGCAATATGCCCTCATATTCTGGAGCTTCCTGGAAGTGACGGCTTGGAAACTTCTCGAGCCTTCGGGACTGTATGTCCTTTTGTCTGACTGATGAATGTTTCATTTACTTCACCCCTCCCAGCATTTAAATATCCAGGCTTTTTCTCTCAAGTGGTCACCTGAGTACATTTAATATTTGGTACTTTTTTGGATTTGGCAATCCATTTTCGGTAAGTGTCCCATCCATTTTCTTTCCTTGCTGACGTCCTCGCTGAAGGCGTATGGACGGTGGGTTCGATATGTCTGCCACGGAGGCGATGATACAGGCCACGTTAATGGCTGAGAAGGCTTGGGCTACCGACAAAAATTTTGGAGGGTGGTGGTTTACCCTGGACAACGTGGTAGTTCATCCGTCTCTACATGATGCTCATGGCGTTAAGGGTGAGGGGTCCTCTCGGGTGCACAAATACCTTGTCGACAAGGGGCCACACGCTCATTCCCTCTACAACAGATCTCGAAACCGGGTCAAAAATTCTGCTCCCCCATTTTCTATTGTTTTGTATAATGCTCATCTCACTGAAAGAATTGAAAGTTTGCAGAATCTCGCATTGGTTGGCCGCTGGCATTTCCCGGAGATGAATGACGATGAGATGCGGAAATGGATTGCAGCCTTGTTATGCTCTTAACCTGCAAATGATACCCAAATACATAATATGCGAAGAAAAGATACCCAGAACACAGAATAGCAATGATTTTATTATTCAGAGAGTAATGTCCACTTGCCTCTTCGAGGGGGAAACCTCCAATAGAGCAGAGCTCGATTACAAAATAAGACATGATGCTCCTCGCAGGGAGTCTCTATCCTTTATATATGACTCATACATGCAATACCACGGGCCCATACCGTGGGTTTTATTAATACCGTCTATCTAATACTACCGCCCATTTACCCTTAATCTACTACTACCGCCCATTTGCAACTAACTGTGGTCCCGTTATTAATTGCAGGTTAACCACTTACAAATATTAATATGGGCTTTATTGACTCTTGACTATGACGTGATCCCATGACATAAATAAAGGGGTTAGGGTGGGACCCTAACATATTTTTTCATTTATTTTTAATGCTAGTACGTTCATCTACGTCATTTCATTAATTTGTAACATTTGAATGCAATATGTATGATTAATTTTATTTAGTACATTGAACAATACTATTTTTTTATGTTGTAGATTACTAGGTGAATTTATGTTACCACCGTCAAATGTTTTACCTCGTAATTATTGAGATTTACATGTCATTATGAAAGACATTGGAATGGAGTATCAAGTTATTCATGCATGCCATAATGATGATATTATCTAATATAAAGAACATGTGTTGAAATAAAAATTCCCAAAATGTGACGAGATTAGATATCAAATTAATAAAGTAACAAAAAAGGTTCCTTGCAAGGTTCTTTGTTATATTCCCATAATGCCACATTTGTGAAAATTATTCAGTTGCAAAATCGTAGAAAAACTTATGGATTACCATGCAAGGAATAAAACTAAAGATGGTGTTATTTGAATTCCTGCAGATGGATCTACATTTAGGAATATAGAGGAAAAGTGGCCACATTTTAATGAATAACCTCATAATCTCAAGCTTTCATTAGCCGTTGACAGTGTCAATCCATTTGGAGAGGCCATATCTGCTTACTCAGTGTGGTCTGGTTTTGTTATCAACAATAACATTCCTCTATGGAATTCAATAAACAGGGAGCACATGATGTTGATAATGATTGTTCCATGTATAGTTTGCTAAGAATAATTTTTTTAACACAACAACATCTTATTTGTCTTTTTTGTTTCATAACTATGTGCTATATGTTTTTGTTAATTTACTCATATATGTTCAATTATGACTTATAATTATGTATTATAGATTTTTTTATTTACTCATATATGTAGTAATTATGTATTGTATGTTCAACCAATTAAGTGCTAGGTCAAAGATATGAATGTATATATCGAGCCTTTTATTGATGAGTTAGTGAAGTTATGGAACAATGTCACTATGTATGATATCTCTAGACCATTAGTTGTACAAAAGGAATTTGAATTCCATGCAATGCTTGTATGGACAGATCATGATGTCGCGGGGCTAACACATAAATGTGGTATGTACTTATAACATTACCTTGCACTTTAATAATGTTTAATTTTATGAAGTTCATTTCAAGTGTGTTTTTTAAATAGTTTGACCTTCATTATACATACTTAAAATAATTGATATAAAATTATTCCATCTCTTGCAGGTCTTCAAACAAAGGGTAAATTTTCTTGTCTAGTTTGTGGGCCTAAGATTAAATCTCATCGTTCAAGAAGCTTAGGAAAGGAGGTTTTTGATGAGTATACACACTTTATTTCTAAGAACCATAGGTACCGAAGTACTGAAAAATATATTTTCAATGGGAAAGAAGGGACTGGAGTAAGACCACAGAGTATGACACCTTGTGCATGGAAGTTGCAACATAATAAAGTCTCTCAAGGTATGGATATTCGAATTGTCTATGTATCAATGTACATTATATGTTTGGATTATTTTATATTTTTATGGGATTTTATTCACTATACTAATTGATAGGTTATATTTTTGTTATAATATCTTTATCTATGATTCATAAAGGCATTAATAACAAGGAACTTCCACGAGGAATGAAAATTTATCCTGAGCAATTCAATGACTCCCCTACTATGAGCACCTAGAAATTGTTCATATGTTTGATACAATGCACATTGAGAAGAATGTAACATATACCTTACGGAAAATCTTAGATGGAAGGAAAGATAAAGAAAAAATTGTCATGATTTGAAATGATATTAAGGAGGCCAATCATGCATTGCAAAGTGTGATTCATTCAAATAGCGATGGAGACAACCAAAATATAAGCACCCTTCCATGGTCATTGGCAGAGCAACAAAGCAAGCATGTTAAAGAGGCTATAAAAAAAATCAAATTTCCAACTAAATTTTCTTCAAACATAAAGAATATCCTAACAAAGAATGGTGAACTAGGTTGGGTAAAAACTCATGATTGACATACATTCATCAAGGTAATTATTTAGGTGTATATATATTTTATACATTGGAAAAGCATCTTGTTAATTAGTGTTTTTTTACTAATTTGAATGTTCTACGTTTATCTCTCCCAGAAAATTTTGACAACAATGTCAAACAAGTTATATATGATCTTGGAAAATACATGAGCTAAGTGTCCAAAGTGTAATTGTAATTTATTCAATAAGTTTTTGTATTACATATTTTTCACTGCATGTTTTTTGCTTGTCATCATGTAATATATTATTCTTTTTTTGTTAAAACCTATGATCTGCTTGCTTCATTTGTAGATGGTTGTCATATAAAATCGAGAAAGAAGATATAAATTATTGGAGAAAACTAATTCCTCATCTAATGTGTGAAATGCAAAAGTATCTACCTCTAGAATTTTTCAATGCATAAGAACAATACCTTATACACCAAGTCGAGGAAATTGAAAAGTGTGGACTTGTACACACAAGATCAATGTGGATGGTTGAGAGGCACTTGAAATCACTTAAGGATTTGGTCAGAAAAAGAGAACATACTAAGGGTTCTATGGTAGAGGGATATATGGTATATCAAACCATGGCTTATATTCATCAACGTAGTGATGAAATAGGACAAAGTATTAATGTAGTATTGGATCATATTTGGGATGTCAACACTATGATGGGGGATTTTGAAGGGAACCACCTATTGGGGAAAAGTAGAGTGAGAAAAGTGAAATTTAAGTAGATAGTGGAGATTTATAGCACACTTGACTTATTTTCTTTTATGTGTATCATAATTATTTAATTTTTATTCTTTCTATATAATCCATTATTATGAAGGAATAACATGGTAATTAATTATATATATGTGAATTGTTTTATTTTAATATAGTTGGTTGAGAGTGGGATAAAATACATTTATATATTGCGAACAATAAAGATTGTATGAAGATATGGATTTCATGATGCAAACAAGCTAATAATAGTATATTATCATGGTATGGTGTGTCTTTATTTGTCAAAGAAGCTCAATGTAGTGGAGATACCAATATTACACACAGGGAAATTGATTTAACATATGGTTTAAAAGATTATCAGGTAAGCATATTCACCCACAGTACTTAGTTTTTTAACAATTATATTGATGCATATGGCATGTTTGTTTCTTAATGTTCAAAATTTGCAAGTATAAATATGCATTCTTATCAATTGACAATGCATTTTTTATGTGTTTGATGTATTGCAATTGAAACACCACAATAAAATGTGGTGAAAAGGTCGCAAATTTCACATCGAAAGGTTGGAGGAAAAGATGAAAACTTTTGTTAGTGGGATTACTGTAGTATTTCAAGTTATCAATGTTTCCCCTAAAGGTGACAAACACCCATAACTCTATGAGAATCTATACTATGGGTATCTGCATTATATACTTGAGTGTGACATTGAATCCTTCAAAATAGTTGTGTTCAATGTCAAATGGTTTATGCTATGAATCCATGAATGTGACTCTTATAGAAATGTTATTGATTAAGCTAATGGATTTACCATGGTTGATACAAGGAATCTTAAGCCGAGATCAGAGCGATATGTTCTTCCAACCCAATGTGAATAGGTATTTTATGTAGATGTTCTAGGTAAAGTAGGTTGGTCATATATTGTTAGATATGATCCCAAGGGAAGGCCCGTAATGTATAATGTAGCAGAAGAAGATGATTCAGAGGGGGTGATTCAGATCTTGGGGGGAGACCCTCAAGATCTAAAAGATTGAAATGGATCTTGGGGGGGAGGCCCGCAAGATCTAAAAAATTGAAATTGCCAGAAGAAAAAGAAGACAATGCCTAATAAACAAAACCACAAAGAAACTTTTATTAAAATAGATAATAATTGTAAGGACTACGTTGTGGCGGACAATTTGTCCTTTTACAAAATGTGACTTGTTACTTATATTATTTTTCAGTTACAATACCACAGTTCAATTCCATGGGTGGATGTCACAATACCATGGGTCAATTCCATGGGTGAATGAATACCATGGGTGGATGTCAATTACAATACCATGGGAGGATGCCACTTACAATACCATGGCTAAATTCCATGGGTGGATGAATAACACGGGTGGATAAATACCATGGGTTGATGCAATTTTCCATTTGGATCATTCCTCCCTCCTTAAGAAGAAATGGTCCCCATTGCATGAAGTTCCCCCCGGCGAAGCCTTTTTTGAATATGAAGGCCCACTGAAGAGAAGGGTTTTATGTGGTTAACCCATAACCATGATGGACGAAGATCCAAGGATAGAGATACCCTGTAATGCTTTTGACCAATTGTGATACTGACAGTGTGCAGCCTAGCAAATGGACTTCGATGAAGTGTGGGTTTGTGGATGACCCATAACCATGATGAACGAAGATCCGAAGATATAGATACCCTGTAATGCTTGTGACCAACTGTGATACTGACAGTGTTCAACGTAGAAAATGGAATTCGATAAAGTGTGGATTTGTGGATGACCCATAACCATGACAACTGAAGATCCTAGGATAGAGATACCTAGTAATGCTTGTGACCAACTGTGATACTAACAGTGTGCGTCCTAGCAAATGGACTTCGATGACAAGGATTTTGTGTGGTTGACCCATAACCATGATGTTGGTTGTTGATGAAGTAGTTGGTGCCTACATAGCCTGGGGTGGGAGGGCACGTCTCCAAAGGACCCAAGTCGAATGCTGCTATGCTGAAACTGATGAATGTGAAGCAGATGCCTTCTAAAGCAAGGTGGGAGGGCATGTCTCCAAAGGGAACCCACTCCGAATGCTACTCCAGAATTAAAATGGACATAACTTTGTCAATATAACTCAAAATATTTATTATAGCCTGTTTTTGGAAATATAAGGACCATTTTGCATCTTCCCATGTGTTGTAAATCTTTATCTGGACATTCTAGAATCTCATATTCACACTGCAACTTTTCCACTGTCACAAAAGTTCTGAAAAAATCGCTGATTTTAAATCAGCGATATCTCCACATCCAAACTATGATTTGACCCATTTTTTTGAAATTGAGCAATTTTTCAAGAGGAGCTTAGATCTAGAATCACTCTTTTGAAATTATATACCCAAATTGCAAAAACAGATAGGAGAGACGCCGTCCACAAATTTTTTTCAGAAACATTTATGCAACATCGTTGATTTTAAATCAACGATATCTCCCTCATCTGGACTCATATTCAACCAATGTTTTTTTTTGAATTTGGGTATTTTTTTGCAAGGAATCCAAATATGTTATTTATTTTTTTGTAATTTTTACACTAAAAAATTTAGGTCTGATCTGTAAACTCGCCACCCAAAAACATTCCTGCAAACAAATTATTGACACCTAATCATCAGGATTGGGTGAACATATTGTAAATAAATAAATAAGTAATATGAACAGTCATCAGGAGATGAAGTGAACATTCTCTCCCTCATGTATATAATGAAGACCAACCTAAAGGAATGAGATATACGAATCAATTTTTCTTTGAGGAGTTACTACCTGGTCTGACATGGTATCAGAGCTAGCTCCCAAAATAGTTGTAACTACCTTCTGCCTACTGCTCTCTATCCTCTCCCCCTGTGGAGTCTGCCTACTGCGCTCTCTGTGTCGACTGTTTACTGTGCTCTCTGTCCTCTCTACCTACCGTGCAGTTCCCATACCTGAATGAAGGAATGTTGCTGCATTGAGAGAGGGATGGCCTCAAAATTGGAATATCATCTCCATGACCATGAGAGTAAATCATTCCACCCTCTGATCTAAAATTACTCTGAAGAATATTCTCCTCTGCGGAGCTGTGGTGAACCCATGAAGCATTATCTCCATTAAAGATGTTTTGGTGGAATAGTTCTAGTTTCAATGGAGGGTTCTCTTGCTGTGTGGCCGCAAGAGCCATCTTGAGGCTGTCAAACTGAGCTCTGCGAGCATGATGCAACTATTGGGTACATGAGCTCTATGTAAGCACACCTGCGTTGACGTCAAAGCACACCAAGTTTACTGAGTGTTAATGCGGAAGCGCTGGTATATATGTTGAGTTTTTTTCTTTGCTATATGATTGAGGTTTTTGGCTATATGCTGGTATACAAGCATTGCATTAACACTATTTTGGTACGCTGATTCATGGCATATAAAATGTGATTAATGCCATACGTTGAATGCTATTTTGGTATGCAAAATATGTTAAATGAATATGTGAGTTGATGCGTATGTAAAATGTGTTTAATGCCATACGTTGAACGTTGTTCATGGCATGTAAAATATGTTAAATGCATATGTGAGTTGATGCGTATGTGAGTTGAGCCATGCGTATGTGAGTATATTGAACTGTTTTGGTAGGCTGCCTATGAAGTGTTGTCCTATGATGTGAGTTGAGCCCTAATTTTGTGCATGTTTTAAAATCATCGATGTGTGTTAGAATCTTTTGAAGGACTTCATTGGGTGATCAATGTAAAAGGAAACTGATATATATTTTGAATAGTGCCAATATATATGTCAAGTTGAGTTTGTTGTCCAGTTATATCAGAACTATATTTTTTTCCCATTAAGAGTACAATTTTTGCAACAGAAGTTTTTTGTTACAGTATGCATTCAATCATATCCATCGTGGGAATAGTTCTCACTGGTAAAGAGAACTATCCTGAGTGGTCCTAGATGATAAAAAACATGCTCATTTTCAATGAGTTGTGGAAAAGAGTGTGTGTTGGAGATGAAGACAAAGAGCCAGAACAGCCTACATTAGACAAAGAGCTCGTCATTTGGGAAAACAAGAACAACAAATCTTATGCATTAATCGCAACATCTATAAATGAAAAGGTGAGTCACCATATTTTTCCATTTTAAACTACTTTTGAAGCCTTACAAAAGCTGAAAGAACTCTACGACTCACATTCTACACTTGAAGTTGTTCAACTCATGATTAAACTCTTCACTCTTGAACTACAAAATAATGATCCTCTCGCTCTTGCATCTGAAGTAAAGTCTATAATACATGATATCAAGTCCACTAAGGTTGAATTGGATATTCCTCTTATCACTTTTCTCAAGGCACATTATCCTACTTCAATTATCTTGAGTCATTGCAAGCAAATGGAAATCTCAAAGATATCATCTTTTACTCTCTTGTGAAAAAGTTTGCTGAAAGACAGAAAGCTTTTGGAAAGCAGACAACCCTTGAATCTTCTGAAGAGGCTGTGTGCCTTGCTCATAAAGAAAATAATCCTACTAAATATTCTTCCAGAGGAAGAGGTGGTCAAAGAGGAAGAGGAAGATATTTTAGAGGCGGGGGGGCAAACACTCTCAAGGAGAAAAGGAAGATTTGCACTGCATACGTTACAAAAGAAATGGATCACATGATGCCTCTACATACAAGTTACCATGCGACAAAATTGAGCAGCAAAGAAACCAACAAAAAGGTAAAACTGATGATACAGACAACAGTAAATCACCTGAATCCGCTCACTATGTTGTGGCACAATATAATATTGGAGTAAATGAAGATTTATTTAATGCTTCACTTGCTTCTTGGAAAAATGATTGGTTTCTTGATTCAGGAGCAACCTGCCACATGACTTATAGAAAATATTTTTTTTGAAGAATTTACTGACAATGTTGATGGAGCAGTATACTTTGCAGACCAAACAAAAATCAAACCATCAGGGCTTGGCACAATCAGGATTAAACTACCTGTTCTTCCAGACTTTCTTCTGCATCATGTTCTATATCTCTCATAGCTCAAGAGAAAATTGGTTTCCTTGGTCCACATCCACCAGCAAGGTCATTCCATTCATATGTTTGATGGAAATCTTGAGGTTAGAAAAACATTTGACCACTCACTTATCATGATGGGAATAGAATAAGAAAGGCTACTCAAGCTGCAAGGAACCTCTGCTCGTGCACAACATTTCTCATACAATTCTCATTATGAAGAAGGTACACTTCCATCAAGTTTATTATGGTATGCTAGATTTGGACATTTGAACTATGACAGCCTCTGCTTGTTGAAGAAAAATGGTGTTTCTGGTTTGCCTACAATTCCTAGGAAATTTAAGCAATGTGATGCTTGTATTCTAAGAAAGCATAGAAAATAGTCTTTTCATGATTCACATTCAAGAGCACATAGAAATCTTGAACTCATTCATTCAGATTTATGTGGTCAAATGCCTATTCCTTTTACAAATGGAAATAAATATATGATGACATTATTGATGACTACACCAGAATTTGTTGGGTTTATTTATTGAAGAACAAATCTGATGCTTTTCAAACATTCAAGAACTTTCATAAATGGATTGAAAATGATGCACAATCTCATATTGGGTCTATTCGCATTGGTAATGGAAAAGAATACACATCAAATGAATTTGAAAATTATCTTCGCCAACATGGGATCAAACATCAAACAACTATACCTTATAATCCCCAATAGAATGGTGTAGCTAAAAGAATGAATAGGACAATATTAATTATGGTATGATCCATGCTCTTCTTCAAAAATGTAAAGATAATGTTTTGGGCTGATGTTGTTCTATGTGCTGCATATATAAAGAATAGATGTCCATCTAATACTATTAGAAACAAGACTCCATATGAAATGTGGTATGGACATGTTCCTTCGGTAAAGCATCTCAGGGTCTTTGGTTCCACCTGTTATGCCTTGATACCAAAGGTACATAGAAATGAACTTGGTGCTAGAAGTCGTAAATGTATCTTCCTGGGGTATTCAAACACCTTCAAAGCATATCGTCTCTATGATGAAGTAAATAAAAAGTTTGTTGTATCTAGAGATGTAATTTTTCTTGAATCATCCAAAATTGACAATGTTGTTGAGAGGCAACTTGATCACTTGGATAGGTTCACAAAAGAAAAATAATTTCAAGAATTTTACAATAAGATTCCATATCTTGAAGGGAGGATTCCTATACTATATCAACATGTGGAATCTTCTTCTCAAGAACACTCTCCTCGCATCAAACTCCAACAACGGATGCTGCTTTAAGTGATGTGATTGATAGAATTGGGAGACTCAATCTTGATTCAATCCCAACTCAATCAACAGAGTAGCTTGGACCATCTGAGAAAGGTCCCCCAAAGTGGCTGACAAAGACACTTGAAAATGTTCATCCTGATGAGGTTGGAAAGACAGGAACTAGAAATTCAAACTGGAAAAATGGAGGTGATGTGAATGACTCTAATTCACCTGTTGATATAGATGTTTCTTATGATTGTGAATTGAACTTGTCTATAGATTTTGAACCAACTTCCTTCAAAGAAGCTACTTCTCATGATGAATGGAAAGAAGCGATGCAAAAGGAGTATGATGCCCTCATAAAGAACAACACTTGGAAGCTGGTTGATCCTCCATTAGGAACCAAACCAATTGGTTGCAAGTGGGTCTACAAGAACAAGTATAAAGCTGATGGCTCACTTTACAAGCACAAAGCTAGCTTGTGGCAAAAGGTTTTGCACAGAAGGAAGGGGTTGATTATGAGGAGACTTTTTCCCCCCCAGCAAAATGGGCTACCATCTGGACACTCTTTGCCCTAGCAGCTCAAAATGGTTGGAAAGTCCATCAAATGGATGTAAAAACTGCTTTCTTTAATGTAGATCTAAAAGAGAATGTTTTTATGTCCCAGCCTGAAGGATTTGTTGTGAAAAGACATGAACATAAAGTATGCAAACTGGTTAATTCCTTGTATGGTCTCAAACACACACCACGATCCTAGTATGAAAAACTAACTGAGCATAATCTGAAACTCAATTTCAAACATTATCATCTTGATGATCCAACTTTATTTGTCAATAAAGTTGGAAAATAGTTGTATATCTTGTGGTATATGTAGATGATATTTTAATGACAGGGAATAATGAAAGCTACATTGCATCCATAAAGAAGGAATTGGGGAAAAGTTTTGAAATGGCTGATTTGGGCTATGTTCCTTACTATCTTGGTACTAAAGTGACCCAACATCCGAAGTCCATATTTCTTTCTCAAAATAAATACATTGGAGATCTATTGAATAGGTATGGCTTGACAGAATACAATCCTCTTAATACTCCAATGGAACAAAACTTAAAGCTCACATCTATTGAAGGAAAAGAATTTGAGGATGCAACAAAGTATAGATAGCTTATAGGAAGTCTCAACTACTTAACTACTACCAGAACATACATTTCATTTTTTGTTATAATCCTCTCCAGGTTTATGCAAAAGCCTTGTGAGGGACATTGGTCTACTGCGAAAACAGTTCTAAGGTACTTGAAGGGAACTCAAGACTTTGGAATCAAGTATACATAGGTGGACGACTTTAGCTTGATTGGATACTCTAATTCAAACTTCGATGGAGACAAAGAAACTGGGGTATCTACTTCAAGATATGCTATGACTCTTGGATTAGGATCTATCTCCTGGAGATCATGCAAACAATCAGTTCCAGCAGATTCCACAACAGAAGCAGAATACGTGGCAGCAGCTGAAGCAACAAAAGAAATTGTGTGGCTCAAGAAAATTCTTGAATATTTGTAGGTAAAACAAGTAAAATCAACTCCACTCATGATTGAAAATACCCTTGCAATAAAGTTCGCTAAGAACCCAAAGTTTCATGATCGAACAAAGCACATCAATACTAAATATCATTTGATTCGAGATCATGTTGAGGCCAAAACAATCCATCTCCGTCATTGTTCCACTAATGAGCAAATTGCAGACATCTTCACCAAAGCACTTGGAAGAGAAAAGCTTGAATGATTCTGAATGATGCTTGGACTCACCAACATTGCTTCAGATTAAGGGGGCAAATGTTGACACCTAATCATGAGGATTGGGTGAACATAATGTAAATAAATAAATAAGTAAAATGAACAGTCATCGGGAGATGAAGTGAACAGTCTCTCCATCATGTATATAATGAATACCAACCTGAAGGAATGCGATATAAGAATCAATTTTTCTTTGAGGAGTTACTGCCTAGTTTGACAAAAATGAAAAAACAAAAATTCTTCTCGCTTGGCCCAAGAAAATGCTTTGTGGAGGACGTAACACATGACTGAATTTTGTTGAATATTGATGCAAAATTTGAAACCCAAATATGCATCAAACCCTCATTCCCATGGAATCATAACCTCCTTTGACATCATTGATCCAAATCTTGGGGGGAGGCCCTCAATATCTAAAAGATTGAAATGGATCTTGGGGGGAGGCCCCCAAGATCTAAAAAATTGAAATTGTCAGAAGAAAAAGAGGATAGTGCCCAATAAATAAAACCACAGAGAAATGTTTTACTAAAACAGATAATAACTTTAAGGACTACATTGTGGTGGAAAATATGTCCTTTTACAAAATGTGACTTGTTACTTATAGTATTTTTCAGTTACAATACCAAGGGTCAATTCCATGGGTGAATGAATACCATGGGTGGATGTCACAATACCACGGGTCAATTCCATGGGTGAATGAATACATGGGTGGATGTCACAATACCACGGGTCAATTCCATGGGTGAATGAATACCATGGGTGGATGTCACAATACCATGGATCAATTCCATAGGTGAATGAATACCATGGGTGGATGTCACAATACCATGGGCAAATACAATGGGTGAAGAAATACCATGGGTGGATGTCACTTACAATACCATAGGTGGATAAATACCATGGGTTGATGCCAATTACAATACCATGGGTAAATTCCATGGGTGGATGAATACCATGGGTTAATTCCATTTTCCATTCAGATCAAGGGGGTTCATGTAGCATTAGACGAAGATGTTGAAGAAGTTAAGGGAATATGTTTTAATCAATAAAATGTTAGTTTGGATGAACTAGATGATATTGACGTTGTTTCATATGAAGAACTTGAAGAATTTGAACCAAATGTAGAAGAACATGTTCCATATGATAATATAGATGATGATGATGATATGGTGGATCCTTTGTACATTAATTATGAACTCGATGATAGAGATGATGAGATGTATGAGGAAGAAAATTAATTATATCAAAATTTTGAAAAGTACGAGGTATGTATTTATATTTTTTTAGTTGGTTTGTTGTCTTTTGTTCACCTTAAATTTTTATTTTCCTAGTTTTTATGTTTAAATGTTACTATGTTTCTTTCAAATATATTATAATAGATAAATTGGGTATAGGGAATTGAGAGTGATGTGGGGGGGGGGAGGGTCCATATGAGCTTCCACCTTCACATGGTTTTCCTTGTTAAGTAGAGAATATATTATTCTTGAAACGAAGAGAAACTCATTTATGTTTATACCATAATTTCCAATTTTCACTTTAATGGTTCATTAAGCAGACGTATCAGACGAGTTGCGCGACAGGTGAACCAAGAAACACGATGGTTAGGCAAACATGTGAAGTAAGTTTAGACCATAACTGCCCATGAATCGAGTTCCCACTAGGGTGTCTCATAATGATTTTTAGAAAATTGACTAAATTAATGTTTAGGTTTCAAAAGTTGGTTTATAATTGATTGATTATGTAGCCTGGACATACTAACAAATGATAATATTTTGTTTTCATTGATGAGCTAATGATTTATGTTGATTGATTTGCATAGTAGGGCAAACGCTGACATCCTAGATGCACCTATTTTAATGTGGAGTGCACGAGAACCCTAGCAGACATCGCGAGTTTGGCACACTAAGACGTCCACCCGACAGGGGAGCCCATGCGATGATTTGGTGGGTCGACATGACTTGTAAAGCATCTCTCATATAAAAGAAGTAAGGTCGGCCCATGACTAACGATGAATAGAGTTCCCACCAAGGGGTCTCATAATTATTTTTAGGAAATTGACTAAAGTAATATTTGGGTGTTAAAAGTTAGTTTATAATTGATTGATTATTGTTAGTGTGAAAATTCCTGGAAGGTGTATCAAAAATCCTCACTTAAGTCACTAGGTGACAAGTTACTCTAACAACAATTTGATGATTGTTGTCATTCTAGATCTGCAATACAAATGGAAAATATGTAGTGAAATAAAGAAAATAGCTGCAAAATAATGTACCCAAAATAATAACCCAATTGGAAAGACAATTTTAATAATCTTTATTGATAACACCTGGTGAAGGAGATCTACAGATTGGTATGTAATTCCCCCCTCCATGGGACGGGTCCTTTGATATCCTTGATGTTTTAGAAGTAGAATTCCCTCTCTCAATTGTGAGAAATACCCAAATAAAGTGAAGAACTCAAATGGGAGCTCAAGAAAATGACGATAATGTTGACAGTGATAATGATCATGGTGAGGAATGAATGGAAAACCCTCTTTATATACAAAGCATGGAGTTAATTTTGAAAATGGAGAATAATAAAATATTATTGACCAAATTCAGATCTAACTACTTGGAATACTTTATTATATGCATTAGAGAGAGAAAAGGAATTCCGAATGGCTAAATTCCTTTATTTAGAAATAATTAACAAATAAAATGATTTATTAACTATTTCGCAAGAAACAAGAAATGTGTGAAATCAAAATAATTATTAAATAGTGATTTAATAATTATTCTAATAATCCAAATAAGGAAATTCAAATAAATAATGATTTATTTAAATATTCCTAAGGGATTTAGTCAAATGTGACAATGAATAATTATTAAATAATGATTTAATAACAATTCCTAGAGAAAATTAAATAAATAATGATTTATCTAATTATTGTCATGTGGTTTTTTATTTAAATCAGAAAATAATTTAATAAAGTGGTTTACTAAATTATTTTCCACATTGAAAGTGATTTTACTATGGTAAAATTAAATCCACATGGTGTATTTTGATCCACCTAGTTAGAAATGGTGAGGTGATCATTTTTTGGTGATAACAGACTGCCCCCACATGTATGAGTGTTAGGAGAAAATCGTATGGTTGAAATAAGTTTTAGATTACATTTCCACAAGACACCAAAAGGGGAGTCATAGAGAGAGAGAGAGAGAGAGAGAGAGAGAGAGAGAGAGAGAGAGACACACACACACACACACATCTAAAGCAAGTCAAGGATGGAGAAATAATGGAGGGGGCGAGACCTACAATATTGATAGAAGTCTCCTTTTATGTGGTAGTACATGATCTCAAATGAGGTGGGGAAGGCATACCTGTACACGCCAATATAACTAGTACAAATAATAATGCTAAGCCCAACAATGTGGGCCTAAGCTACAAAGTACATGATACATGATACATTGGGATCAATGGGACATAAAATAATACAATGGATCCCATATACATAATGTGCTTGGAAAAGCATAGGCCAAGACCGAATACAATAACATCTAAGTACATGCGATATAATGCCCCTCAAACTCACATGGGGAGGGGGGATCACAACCAAAGAAGCCCTATTGCACAAGAAATGGCTTTGAAGATCTGAATGGAGCATCAGAAGGAGACATGCATGTCGTGGGTGCTGCAAGCAGTAGAAACCTAACTCATCAAATCTGTGGAACTGTATCTAGAGATGGATCCACATATG
Source organism: Pinus taeda (assembly GCA_000404065.3). Taxonomy (NCBI): domain Eukaryota; kingdom Viridiplantae; phylum Streptophyta; class Pinopsida; order Pinales; family Pinaceae; genus Pinus; species Pinus taeda. Next base: position 30,277 of record APFE031100528.1, read on the forward strand.
TGGTCATCTGTAGATGTGGGGGGATACTTGAAGGGCCACCCTTCATGAGGTCTGCAACATCTCACGCACACTCAGGAATCACTGGGAGAATCATCTGGATCACCGAACCGTCAAGTGTACAAATCTTAATCGTGTGATAAGGAGTTGTTGTCAAGCACATGAGAAACAACCAAGTCAAAGGGCAATAATGAGTCCCTTTTCTTGGGCTGAGGCATTGAACAAATATGGAAGTTAGAACCAGGATACACCACCCTCTAGAGGACTCTCCTAGAATAAATGTGTTGAGATCGACAGAAGAGAGTCCATCAGAGTTAATGTAATGAGGAATCCTCACAAAGGCATGAGGGAACATAGCAGAGTGACTGATGGACTGACACCAGGGATGATGATGGAATGAAAGATGATGGATGGTGAACTAACAACTTCCCTTGTCAGATCATAATAAAAATGGTTGACCTGGCATCAATTAACTCAAATCCAGAGGGGATGGTCAATGTCGCAAATAGGGGTTCGACAAAGATGGAGTAGAAGGATTGGAGGCCAAATATAAGTATAATGGAAGAAATGTGGCATGACGATGAATAAAACATTGTAATGGGACATAATGTGGACTCGAAACAGGATCCATAAGTATAAGGGTGACACATCTCAGATGCTCTGAATAAGTATGACTCGATGATGTTGCCACATGGGGAGGCCTGGTAGGGACCATAAGCACATGAGTAAATGATGGTTACTCATGATTAAAATTAACATGAGAGTAAACCAATGCAAAGGTAAAATGGTACTAGAGAACGCATGGCTCAAATGAAGAGATTCAATTTTAAAGGGTGGCAAAGTAAAACTTCATGGAAAAAATGGCTTCTGGGTGAAGTGTCAAATTACCAAAAAACAAAGAGAGACCCATTATATAACTCGGTGAGATATTTCCAACAGTGTTAATGGTTCATCAAACAGATCTATGGTTTGGTCATAATGGGTGACGAAAAAACTAGGGTTTTTCCTATAAAAGGGATTTTTGCCTCCAATTCCAATTCATTTGCATAGTGAACTATGGAGAATTTGGAGAGGAGGGGAAGGACCTAAATATTGTGGAGATCGTAGCAGGAAAGCCGACCATCAGAATCAGGATCTACGAGTTCAAGGTAGGTGGCCTAACCATACTCATTGATTTCAGTGGTTTAGATTTTTATATTAGGTCCTTCGTTTTTGCTGGGAGACCCCTACCTTTCCTTACGGTCACAACACACTATTTGGGGCCAAATCTATTCTTTGGAGCACAAAATTGGGGCTCACAAATGCGTTCACCATAGTTATTGACGAAAAAGATGCACTATGGACTGAGAGGGTGGGTAGGACTATGGTCTACTAGAACTTGATGTTAGGTGCATCCATGACTGTCTTTTGTACTCTGAGTTGAAAAAACTTAATGGTTTCTTTCAGGTATGGTAGATTTAAATATATCATGGAAAGAAAGAGAATTTGATACCCTCCATGTTAAGATTCAAGGGAATCAAGTAGTGAGAGGGATACTTGCACTATGTGGCACGCTAAAGTTCTTAAAGAACCCACTGATAAGGGCTAATCAAGGATAGTGAGCTATTGGGATTTGGATCAAGAGGCCTTTATAGTGCAAGGGCACCAGATCGAGCTCACGATCCAAGACATATACTTTTTTATAGGACTACCCCCCTTGGGGGTGGTAGGGGAGACACATCCAGTGTTGCCTTGTGGGAGGAATATTGAGGAGTTTGTTGAGCGTCATTATATATAGGGCAGTCAAGCGACAGGTAAGAATATCTGAATTGATGACTTGGAGAGATTGGAGACACAAGCTATAACTACAGTGGTGCTACAAATTTGTGGTATCCATGCCTTCCACCATATCACTAGAGGTAAGTTGATGTTGGTGGAGAGTGTTTTCGGAGGGACCTACTATGGGTGGGCCAGATGATGTTGTCGTCATTGAAATGTCAGTTGACATTGTGTAGATAGGGAAACAATGATAACTGTTCATTTGGGGCAGCTTTGTGCTCGCTCTTCTTTGAGAATATCCCCACGATATGACCTCATGTACTGATCTGGGATGGTGGCCAACAAGAGCCTAGGATGCGTTGCTAGGGGAAGATACTAAGACAAGGAGATGGCGGGGGTGTCAGATGTGTGTTTTGACCTGATTTGTTTGCTCATTGGGACCATATGCCACTATATATAGACAACTGTCCATACAGTGACATGAACTATTAAGGGCATACTGACTTACCACTTTCACTAGGACAAGCATGGGGCCCAGATGGTAAGTGAAAGTTGCTATATGTTTGATGCATTTCTAGTTTAAGAAATATATGTATATGGTACAAATTTCTAAATTTTGTGGTATGTAGATATAGCATCGGTGAGGCCAACATGATATGTAAGACGAGATGCAGCACGTGGGGTTGCATATTAGGGTGAAACCTCATCATGGCATAGACTAGATGATAGGGCTCTACTGGAGGATCTCCAATGTAGATGTGATATACTACTATCTAGGGTGATGGAGCATAGTTGGCATGATCTCGAAGATTAGTACACAGATGAGTGTATGGTTCTCCCCTCAAAGTGGCAAGGGATGATGCAGTGCATGGTAATCACTAAACAGGGTATTCGAGATCTATGGGATGGTGGGATAGAGTTGTTGGCTCAGGAAACCCTAGATGATAGTGATTAGGTAGAGGGACATGTGGGTCCCCATTTTTGTTTTTTGATAACATGTTAATGGGCATGTCAGATGTATTTAGAGTAGTGGACTCAAAACATTTTATGGTGATATATATATATATATATATATATATAGATATATATACAGATACATATACATATACATATACATACACACACACACACACACACACACACAGATATATATATATATATATATATATATATATATATATATATATATATATATATATATATGATTATGCATCTTTTTTGTGACGATTATGGTTTTCCATTTGTTTTATGGATGTCTGCTTACATGTGATAAATGACAATTCAGAATGTTATTAGCAATGCTATCTACATAGTGATTTTGGGCTATAGGTACATGATTATATGAAATGGATTCAAATTCACGCATAAAAATCTTAATTTGTAGATATTTTCTAAATAGGATAGGATTATGCACAAAATAAATGACATTCAATTGCATGACAAGTAGCAAGGAATCTAGACAAACATGAAGGTGAAGGTGATGATCAAGAGCATCGACTAAGAAACCTATCACTGCATCATATTTGGCCTAGTTATTAGTAGCAGGTCCAATGCAAACATCATTGGAGTGGACTAGTGAATGCATGGGAGTAAAAATGGCCCAAGCTACTGAGGCAAGATTCCTGGTGAAGCAACTCGCACCATCGGAAAAACTGATATAAGGTGTGGATGATGGATCCATCTGAAAGATGCAAGAAGACAATGTGTAAGAAAGTGGGGGATGCAAGTTACCTAAATGCAAAAAGAAAGATAGAGATAAATTCACTTTGATGGGAAATTTTATGGGTAACATTTCTTAAGGTATAACGCGCATTCCGAGGATTAGGAAGGATTTGGCCTTCTGGATCCTCTAATAGGTATACCCCCTCGCCCAAGCACTTATGGATGATATAAGGCCCTAGCCATAAAGGTTCAAAATTTCGACGTCCCAAAACATCATGAGCTTGGTCATACACGAGAACAAGGTTGCCTTCGCAGAAGGTACGAGTGTGGACTTTGTGGTCATACTAAGCTTTGGTACGTTCCTTTGTCGTTTCAGTGGTTTGCAATGCAACACAGTGGTATTTGGAAACAAACTCAAGCATGATGAGTTGTTGTTTTGAGATTTGGGTGTCTAGGAGGACTTTGACAGGAAGGTGAAGGGAAGGGATTTCACATTCGATTGGTAAAATTCCCTCCTCTCCAAAAACGATATGGAAAGGAGTGAACCCAGTGGTGGCCTTGACATAAGTTCTATAGGCCCACAGAGTAGGGAACAACATTAAATGCCAGTTGGTCTTATGTTTATTCACTGTCCGTTGAAGCATAGCCTTAAGGATCATGTTCACAACTTCAACTTGGTCATTGCCTTGGGGATAATAAGATGACGAATATTTGTGCTCAAAGCACAATAAAGAGGATATCTTGTGTCATATCTCATCTTCAAAGTGTCTTCCATGGTCAGAGATTAATTTTTTTGGAACCCCAAATAGAGTAATAACATGGTTGAAAAAGAAGATGGAAACAGTAGCCCCAGTATTAGTGAATGTCGACATGGCTTTAGCCCATTTGGTAAAATAGTCAGCAACCATGATAATATAGGATGGGGGTCAACACTCCATAAAGTCAATAGCCCATTTACAGAAATGACCGGCTGTGACAACTGGATGAAGGGGAGCAAGTGGAGCTCTCACCTTAGGGGCATATAAGTGAAAATCGGGACAGTTTTTGGCTACCACAATGTAGTCACTAAAGAGAGAAGGACAAAGGTACCTGGAATGCATGATTTTCTAGGCAATAGCCATTCCGGAGAGGTGGACACCACAAGCGTCGCCATGGTAGGCATTGAGAACTTGTGCAACTTCACGATGGGCGAGAAAATGATGAAGGATAATATCAACACCGCGATGATAAAGATCATCACCAGTGACCAGGAAGTGGGGGGACTTGATGTCAAATCTGTCGTCGATCATCACGAGTGAGATAAGTGATGAATTTCTGGGTTCATAAATATGTGAGGATGTTGCCATACCATGGGTCAACAGTGGTTATAGCGAACAAGGTTCGTTTGGGAGATCGTCATTCACGGACGGATCATGCCAATCAGTGGGGAATTCATAAATAAGTCCATCAAGGGCCAAATATTTCTTAATTTTGGGGGTGACAAACTCAAGATTGTATTCTTGGAGGATGGCAATCCAATGGGCATACTTCCCACTAATGATCTGTCGACTCAGTAGGAAATCCATCGAGTTAGAGTTTTTCACTACTTTAGTGGTACGAGTGAGGATGTAATGTTTGAGGATCTGGATGGAGAACACCACAGCCAGAGATATCTTTTCTTCATGTGAATAGGTCATAGGGTTCCCCTTGAGGTTATTACTAACATAATAGATGACATGTTCTATTCCTACTAAATATTCCCATATTAGGACCCTAGTAACCAAGTAGGTGGATGCAGACTTGCACAGGATGAAATCCCTTTCAAATTTTGTTGGACTAATCAAGGGAGTGGAAGTTAGAGCACATTTTAGGTCATTGGAAGACTATTGAGCTTGGGCATCCCATACAAATGGAACGGTATATTTAAGCATTCTTAGGAACCCATGAGCCATTATGGCATAATCAGGAACAAACCAATGAAGGATTAGCTTGTGTATTGGGTGGGGGTGAGTGGGGGAGTTCAAGGAAGGCTTGAAACTATAAAGGATCAAGAGTAATACCATCCTTGGACACAATGAAGCCCAATAAGAAGTTGGGAGGGACACAAAAGATACACTTTAGGGGATTGAGGTGAATGTTATACTTGCGACATCGTAAGAATACAGTTCGCAAATCATGGAGTTATTGTGTCTGGAGTCTAGAATGAGCAGTGAGGTCGTCGAGATACACAATGATAATGTGGGACAAGTCATGAAAGCAATAGGACACATCTCGCTAAAAAGTGGCCCCAACATTCTTTAAGCCAAATGGCATGACCTTGTATGCAAAGGTTCCCCATGGACTAGTGAAGGTGGTTTTTAATGGATCAACATTATGGATAAGAATTTGATTATACCCCAAGAACCCATCCATAAAGGAAATAATCTCATGCCCCACACACTCATCAATGACATGGTCAATGAAGGGTGTGGGAAATTTTTCTTTGGGACAAGCTTTGTTTAGATTATGAAAGTCAGTGTAGACATGGATGGTACCTTGTCTTTTAAGAACAAGAACTGGATTGGACACCCATGTGGTGTATTCAATAGGATAAATGAAGCTCACCTACTTGAGCTTATCAGTTTCGGCTTTTATGACATCACGCTTGGAAGGGTGAATAGATCATTGGTTTTGATGGACATGTATGGCATCCGGCCAAGTGTCAATGTGATTTTCGATAATGGCAGGATTAAGTCTGGGCATTTTTATAATAGGACTAAGCAAAAACATCAAAAAATTCACTGAAAAGCTTGGTGTAAGCCTCAATTTCTTCTGGGGTACAATGTGCCCCTAAGACCATGTTTTATTTAACCCCTAGTTTATTTGAAATGTTGATTTTTATGGTGGGGTAAATGTTGGACATATTTCATTCTTCGAAAGCATCAGGCATAGAATGGGGCTTTTGAACCAATCAACTTCACCATGAATGAAGTCTTTGGATTCCACAACATATTGGTCATAGGTCTACTGTGAGAGGAAGTATGCATGATGGTGCGTATCATCCCAAGGATAATTAGGATTGGTCATGGCTTCCATGATGTCCTCATTAGAGTGGAAGAAGGGTAGACTAGAGGAAGAAAGACCACATGATGAGGAAGAGCTACCTAAAGCATCTTCATGAAAAATGAGGTTCACATACGTAACATCCATGACTGGGAGACATATGACTAGTAGAGGGGACATTTATCGATGTTGAGATAGATGTGTCCGCTGAAGGAGGTTCAATGGAATCATGAGAGGAGATATATAGGGAGTTCTCAAGGAGAAATCTCATGAATGATGATAGGTAGAGGATGGGAGAAGAACTGCCTATTGGATTGAGGGGGCTTAGACCCAGGTTCAGAGTTAGCTACGCTAACTAAAAAAAACCCTACACTATCAGCCCTTTTGGCAACAACCTACGTAGCACAGGTTGTAGTGTCACCCGAGGCAATATTGGGGGATGCTAGAACCAAATTTATGCATCCAAAGGGTTTTCTGATGTGTTTCTATAGATCTAGGGCTTTATCTTGACCTTTATGAACCATAGCCCTCGAAACCTAGAAATTACAGTAAACAATAGTTAACAAAGTTATGTCCTTCACCTATTGCGCTAAACATTCATAACAACATAGAAATAAACTAATCTATGTCTTTGCGAATTCATTAAGTACCTTTCCTGATTAAATGCATTCAATGGATCATAAATACGGTAAATTTAGTGATAAAATAGTAATACAAATTTCCACAGATAGTTCTTCAAAACAAGTCTTTTATTATGCTTCATATCTTCAAATATAGCTTCTTCCAACCCTACGCACATAGTTGCAAGGGCTCGCACACTCAACCACCGACTTACCAAGTTCTTCGTGCACATAGTTGCAAGAGCCTTCCCCTTCACCTAAGTACAAAATAGATAAAATCATACCCAAATCATGCAATATTTTGTTCCTTTGCTATCTTATAACTCTTCTATGACTTCCTTTTACATTCTTCTTCATTGCAATACCATGGTATGTGAACCATGGGCGGGTGTGGGACAGGGTCCCCTGGGTCAAATTTTGTTAACTTTTCTTAAATTTATTGTAAAGTCCCCGCATTTTAAGGAGCAGAGTGCAAGTAGCGCAGGTCAATAAGAGTCAAAGGGGCTTTAGGATAGAAAAATCCCCTTAGTTTGTTAAATTCAAGTTGTTTTGAGACACGATCATGGTTCCTAGACCATGGTATTGTAATGAAGAATAATATAAAAGGAAGTCATAGAAGAGTCATAAGATAGAGAAGGAAGAGAATAGTGAATCATTTGGGTCTAATTTTATCTATTCTATACTTAGGTGAAGAGGAAGGCTCATGCAGCTGTGTGCGCAAATACCTTGGTAAGTTCACAGTTGAGTGCGCTGGCCTCTGCAACTGTGTTGGAAGAAGTTGCATTTGAAGATCTGAAGCATAATAAAAGACTTATTTTAAAGAAATATATGTGCATCTGTGTATTACTATTTTATCTCTGAATTTACTATATTTATGATTTATTGAATGCATTTAATCAGGAAAAGTGATTAATGAATTCACGAAGACGTAGATCTTTTTATTTCTATGATGTTATGCATGTTTAGCGCAATTGAAGAAGGACATAAATCTGTTAACTGTTATCTACTGTAGGTTTTGGGTTTCAAGGGCTAGGGTTCGCGAAGGTCAAGATAAAGCCCTAGATCTACATAAACACATCACACAGCCCTCTGGATGCAGAAACCTAGTCCTAGCATCCTCCAATACTACCTCGAGTGAGACTGCAACCTGCGCTATGCAGGTTGTTTTCAAAAGGGTTGGTAGTGTAGGGTTTTTTTAGTTAGCACAGCTAGCTCTGAACCTGGGTCTAAGCCCCCTCAAGCCAACAAATGGTTCCATTGTTGGGACCTAGATCTATCTGAGGGACGTGTGATGTGGGGTGCGTGGATACCAACAAAGAAGGAAATTGAGAAGTAGATAGATCAGAAGCTGCATGAGTTTGTAGCTAAAGAAAATAAGAATATGTGCTTGTTGAAAGAAGAGTGGTTGTAGAGATATTTGTATACAGATAAACATGAAGTTTCTTTTTCACTTTCCCATGTGAATTATATGAATGGTTGGCTAAATTGGCAGATTTTCAACCTACTTAGAATTTGGATAACCCTATTGTGTGGACTCCAAATTTAGTAAAGTTCCTGGAAGAGTCAAAATACAAGGTTGTGAAGGCTTTCGATTATGGGATCAATAGTATTTTGGGTGGATTTATCACTGAGTTCACGATTGATATGTCTACCAGTTATAGTGAAGTTGAATTTAGATGTTTCAAAGGACCAAGAGGTAAGTATATGAAGTCTCTAGAAACCTAGATTAAAATGATATTGTGCAAGAAACAGGTCATGCCACTAAATTTATGTTTAGGAAAGGCTCAATGGGAGCTACAAGAAGTGGGAAATAGTTTAGAAAAGATCTACATAAAATTGCTGAGTACAGTCCTATGTTGGGAGCTTCTGATAGTGAAGAAGAAAGTAATAGTCCGAAGACACCCCGAGGTGTGCCGCAGTCAATAGATGAGGTCACTGTACGAATACCACATCCATCCACTCCACCTCCTTCATCACCTCTGCCTCACACACGTACGTCTCCACCTCCACTATTCAATATGGTGAAAACTATGAAGATGCCCATATTCAATGGTTTGGGGACAAAAGACCCTGATCAATTTTGGTTTGTAGTGGATGCTTTGTGGAAGTCACAACAAATAACAGATGATGATTAGAAGAAAGCACAATTGGTCACAACATTGCAAGATCGGTTGTTGTCTTGGTATATCAAGTACAATACGACTAATCCAACGGTGTCATTAAAAGACACGAAAGATGCATTGAATAATAAATTCAAAAAGCCAAAGTCTCAATCCCAGTATATGACTGAGGTCAAGGAAATTAAGCAAAATTTGAATGAATCTACTTGGGATATTGATCAAAGGTCGAAATGTCTTCTACAACAGGCTAATCTACAAATTTTTAATGGGCAACATAATGACTAGTATATTGCTACATTATTGCCTCATTTGAGATTGCCATTGTCACAGAAGAAGATTACGTCACAGGCTGAAGCGCTAGAAATTTCTATGAAGTTGGAGGCTTCACCTATTCAAGATGTGAATCTAGGAGTACAACATATTCAAACATAGTTTCCCATCCTACATATGGTGTTGTAGGATTTTAAGAAGGGGAAAGAGGTAAAAAATGAGACCCACTCGGAAGTATGGTTCTTAAAATGCAAAGGGAATGGTCATGACAAGGATCGTTGCCTAGTATATCAAAACTATTTAATTGGGGGGAGGTCCTAACCCCCTAAATCTAGAAAATTCTACTAGACCAAGCAATGGTGTAGTACCATGGTGCACTATCTACCAAATAATAGGAAAGCACTCAACTGAAAATTGCCATTTGTTGCAAAATTTTGTACAGAATCTCCAACAATGATTAAGAAATTTCTATAAATATGTAGGCCATGATGAGCACAATTGTCGAAGTTATGAGATAATGATGGAAAGAACTATGTTATATAGAGTACAGGCTAAGACACATCCTTAGCAGGATCAAAGGCGCACCTGTAATGCGCAAAGGATTCCATGGACAAGGAAGAGGACGAAGGGAGGAGTTGGAAGAGGTTGCGGATAGATTATTTGTTACAATTGTGGGGAATCAGGACACTTTGTGCAAGATTGTCAGAACCTAACACACCCCTCTTGTTAGTATTGCCGACAATTTGACCATGTGATAGAAGATTTTCCTATACTCATCACAAAGATGCAAGAAAAGAAGAGCTAGCAGCCCACTCAAAACATCCAAATGATGAGGTTATAACCACACGAAGATGGCCCCAACGGCAATATAGTTATGCAAAGCATTATATCTACCAGGGAAGATAAAGTCGTAGGGAAACAACTAGAAGAGGATACATGGGTGCGCAAGGATGTTGACAAGGATACTGAATTTGATATTCTTAAGGTAAAAGAAACCTTTATGGAGGAGAAAAAGAGCTTTGTGGATTCAAGAGCTTCCACATCAAAGAATTAGAGTGCACAAATGAAAATCCTAAAGAGGTCATTGTTGCATAGGAAACAGATCCTTCAGTATTAACATCCTTCTTACAGACCTGCATGAAGCTCTTAAGGGACCAGAAAGTGGTCAAGGGACTACAAGAGTTAATATATAATTGTGTTGGCAAGGGTAAGCCGCTACTAGAACAACACACAGTGCATAAAGTAGACAAAAGTAAGAAAAGGACCAGTTAGGATATGAGAGTGACTGCACAAATCAGATAATTTGAAATGGACTAGGTGATCCTCAATTTGGGATCTGATGTGAAATTTTTGCCTAAATAGACTCGGGAAATAATGGGGAAGCTGATGTTACAATGATCTCCAATTCAACTGAAAATGACGAACCAATAGAAGATTATTCCTATGGGACGCCTACATGGAGTAACTGTCGACATTCAAGGAGCACACGCTATAGTTGATTTTGAGATAATCAAGATAGTAGATGATAGTAATCCCTACTTGGTGCTACTTGGAATTGATTGAGCATTTGGTATGAATGTGGTCATCAACATGAAGAAGCACAACATAATGTTTGAGAAGAAGGAATTGAGATTGATTGTTCCCTTGGATCTGTTATCACTCAAGAAGTGATTACCAAATCGTTCACACCTATTTGTTTGTGAAGGTTAGGTGTTAGTCCAAGTTTAGTTTTTCCATGTTCAATGTAGTGTCTAGGTCTTTGGAATGTTTGTGGCATGGTTACATAAAGGTAAATAATTAGTTATCATTCATCATTGGTCCCATAACCCACATAAATTCCTTGTATCAAGTTTGTTTTAAGGTCCTGATGTGTTATAAAGCAATTTAGATGTTTTCGTAGTGCATAAACAAGTCTAGGCATTTTCGTAGCGCAAAACCCAGATTTTACACTAGCTGCGCTACGAAATCGGAGATTCGTGCAATCCGTAGCATATCTTTCATAGCTGTCATATCTGACACATTCAGTTATGGTTGCATCATCCACTGTCAGCTTATACACTTCGCCTATCATGTCCCACCGCTTATCTTCATCATTAGAGTCGTTAGGTACCCTGGTACGCTCGAATTGCAAGTTTCAAAAAGAGCCAGGTATTCATAGTCATGATTATGATTATATTTATTGCATGAGGAATGATCAACAAATGATAAATTTGAATTCCTCAAATGTCAAGAGAGGCAGTATTCAAGCGAGGCAGTGATCAGAGGTTGAGACAATGCCAGTCTATCAAGTTTTCATTACACTGAAGTATCATGGAAGGATCAACAAAAAATAAAGAGCACAGGTCAGGTAAATGTTTGAGGAGCGAGCCTGAAGGTCTAGACATTATCTTGAAGAATAGGGAAGTGGAACATGCATTCAAGCAGGCTGGATGTTGGAATTTCTGCGAAAAATTCCAGGTAGGTCATGCACAAATCACCAAAGAATTTTCCTTGAATTTCAGAGGTCTGAATTCAAAAGTTGGTGTGCTTGAATTGCAAATTTCACTAGAGGTAATCTCCATAGTCACTGAGATTCTGAGAGGGCAAGAAAAATGGTTTAAAATTTTTAAATTTGATATGACCCCCTGCAAAGAATTTCTAAAGCCAGAGTTCATTAACTCAAATTTAAACAAGTTTGTGCCTAGAAATTATGTCAAGGACTCATATGCCAATTTGGTTACCTACATAAAGAGGTACCTAACCTATGAAGGGAGATATAATAAGGTGTATTCATATCATTTCAAGCTTCTTTTGCATTTCATAGGAAAGACATCTATTGATTTACCTTTCTATTTATTTCGTAGCTTGAGCAAAATGTGTGACAAAGTGAAGCTAAGGAAAGAAGCCTATGAGACCTCATTGTTTCACCACGGCTTAGTTAAGTTGATTGTTCTGCATGAACTCTAGAGAGTAGGTAGGGATTGGCCCACTTTCATGTTTATGTCTAGTTTTAAAAATGAAACTGATCTTAGCCCACAAGTTGTGAAAGCTTCTTCGCTAACAACTCATCATCGTACAGAAACGGGATCCAAGAGATTCACAAAATTGAAACCCAGGAAACAAGTAAGGGAGCCTGCCAGATTGCTGGTTTTTCAAGACACACACCAGCAGTCCCTAAAAGAGAAAACTATGATCAAAGAAGGTAGTAGTGAAGCATCTGTAGGAGAAGTAGTCCAGAGAAGAATGACCAGGAGTCAATTAGCTAAGGAAAAAGGAAAGAAGGTAGTTGTTGAGGAAATCCCTGTTTCAAAGGGAAGCTTGAATGACTTACTACAAGCTATTGACATTGAAGAATCTCCCTTGGTTCAAGAAGATTTGATAGAATCAAGTAAAGACAAAACTAAAAGAGTCAAAGCCTCGAAAAATCTCAAGTTTGATGACCAGGTTCCTCAATTTGTCTTTAATCCAAGAAGATCCATGACGAGGAATTTCAAACAGATGCAAGAGATGCTGCTAGAAGCAGGTGGAACAGAGGAGATTGTAAAAGCTCATGACAGACCCTTGCCTTCATCAGAAACATAATCACAGTTGCATAGAGAAGATAGAGGAAAGGCAATCATCTCGCTAGAAGGAAATAGTATTGAAGAATTGAAAAATAAATTAAGGTTAGCAAATCTTGAAATTGCTAAATTGAAGAAAGCCTTTAGGAAGCATGCAATCAAGGAGGCTCATTTTGAAAAAATACAAGCTTTGTGGGAATATAAAACATTCCAAATACCTGAGGTGGTCAACTATAATACACAATATTATACCTGGACAGTCTCTACACTAAAGGAGGTAGCATTCATCGGAAGGGTTAATACAAAACTAAGAGCTAGGCTCAGAGTTATGAAAAGGAAAATTGAAGATTTGAGGATGCAGTTGAGTCAGCGGGAAAGATCTCCTTAAGAAAGCTACACAGCAAGTAAGGTTATGTTCAAAATTTTGATGATTTACCTTGTTACAGTTTCTTGAAGGATGATACATCTCTACTCAGTTTTGATAGCTTGAGGGTAGTTGAAAGGGATATGTCTAGATAAAAGAGGCTTAACTCAGTCAGATTTTGGTATCAAACTATGTTTTGTGATTACACAGCAGTTTCGTAGCACGCTACGAAACTGCTGAAGCCACATAATTAAACCTAGTTTACCAATTTTGAGCAATCAAAGGGAATTTTTTTGAAAATGAAGTGTAAAAAAAAAAGGTCATTACAATGTGCAAGCAACAGGCAAAGGTAAAACAAGCAGAGGGAAAGAAATATGAACTATAAAGTTTTCTCATACAAATATTTGCTAGTTTTCTCCACAACATTTCAAACGGTTTTGAAGAAGTTTTGTCTCCATACGAATATATGGAAAGGGTCTACAACACATCAAGAACATGACACTACACCCTTGTGTGATCAAAGAAGATATCATGGTTAATTAATCTCAAACACCCTTGAGGAAACCAAACGCAAGAAAATAGGGGCAGTTTCCTACTTTGCAGGAGCAGTAAAAGAGATAAGATATTAGGGGCCAGCAAGGAACTTTAAACATCCATAAAAGTTAAACTGAAGGGAACCACTTGTCAAAAAATGAGTCTTTATTGTAATTAATGTTATTATCAGCATGGTATGGAGTTAGACTCCTGATTGTATTGGGTTCCTAAAATGTCTAGTTAGCAGTTTGTTGCATTTAATAATTAGTTAGAGTTTGAATAGGTATCATAGCAAGGAGAATTCGAGTTCCCCTCATGCTGGAGGAGGAATATCAGAGCTCTATATATAGCTGAAGAGCTGATGTACAAGGGGTTGGAAATTTATTGAAAAAAAGCTCTGATATTTGGCTTTATGTAAAAAAAACTTTGTTTTAGTAATACAAGACTTGGCTTTACTTCTCAGGTATCAGAAGGAATTTATTGTTCAAAATGTTGTGTATTATCCTCTCCTCAATATTTGCAGTGGTATAGATGTATGATTACTTAGAAATAACTAATTTTTCTCTAATTTCCTTCACATATTTATAAATTGTGTTGTCCTATATGTTTCTGGTGTATTCTGAATGGTTGAATTCTAAATGTCCTGACTTCTATGTAAGGTTGATATCATTGTTATGCTGAAACTGTTTTGACTCCATAAGCCCAATGGATAATATCTAATTGTGTTTGCACCACTCTCATTTTTCTATCTTTGTTTTACAAGAGTTAGCCATCTTAATCTTAATCAAAAAATCATTAATCCTTTGAGAGAGCGCTCTCAAGTTGGGGAGGCTAAGCCTCAGCCTAAAGTAGGTTTGAAATAGTTACTTAAGGTCCTCTTGGTCAGCAGCCTTCCAGGGCTAGATTTTAAGATAATATTTTGGTGCGTCTGCCAGGAGTCTGAAGATTATTCATTCCTGAAAAACAACAGACTGAACTTTTGAAGGTAGCAGGAGCTCAGAAGACTTTCCGAGGCTGCAATCTACCTTGGTGCCTCCATATATTTTCAAAAGCTTAAAAGGTGGCTTCGAGAGGGAGATATACACAGAGAAATCCTAACCCAGATCCACCTACTCCTGTGGACAATCCAAACACCATTTCAAGGAGCAGACAAAGATTTACTGAAACACCAGGTACTCCATCTTTTTCAAAATCTTTGCTCTTTGAATTTTCAAGAAGTCCCGAAGACAAAATTGTTGATGATAAGATTCATGAGGTGTTGTTGAGGTTTGAAAACGAAGAAGAACTGATTGGAATTATTTTAGATTTACAAAAAAGAGGAATTGATACTTCGTCTTTAGTGTCACAAAAAGATAAGGAGGAATTTTGGGAGGTTGTTACTTCTGAATTATTGTTAGAAGAGGAAGATTTAAATAAACTCAAAGAACTTGATCCTTTTTAAGTCTTACTCAGATCTAAAACTGGTTTACCCCTTCCAAATTGGAGTACATTTTTCAGTGGTTTGCAAAGTCCAAATAGTCCTTTTCGTATCAACACCTTATCCTCTGCCTCTGCTAGTCCTAGTAGTTCTCAGACACTAGGAAATCCACATCATATTAGTTCTGGTTCCTCTGTCCCTGCAGTACCTGTCATCATTGTTCCTCCATTAATTATGGTCGTACCTGCTAGGTATGCTCCATTAGCCCTCCCTGTTGTTTTACATGACCTTCCTAGCAAACATGTTGCTAGAATTCTAACATGGGGTGGGGATGAAAAAATCACAGTAGAAGAACATGTAGAAAAATTCAATGATTTTGCTGACAGAGAGGAAGTTCATGATGAGGATGTGAAGCTAAGGTTGTTTACACAAACCTTCATTGGAGAAGTTAGAAAATGGTTTAAAGCTCTTACAATTGGAAGCATTCACAGTTGGGTAGAGTTTGAAGATAGGTTTTTAAGGAAGTGGGGAAACAAAACTAATCTTGTCCAAGCTCTTATTGAATACAATAATCTGAGAAGA
This sequence comes from Pinus taeda, assembly GCA_000404065.3. Classification (NCBI taxonomy): domain Eukaryota; kingdom Viridiplantae; phylum Streptophyta; class Pinopsida; order Pinales; family Pinaceae; genus Pinus; species Pinus taeda. The sequence goes on from APFE031100528.1 coordinate 46,161, forward strand.
GCACCTGATGAAACCATCCAAAACTTCTCCAAGAGGTTTAATAAAATATATAATTCCATTCCAGTCCATTTGAAACCTCCTGGGGCCTTGGCACAACTGAGATACGACGAAGCATTTGATTTTGACTTCTCTCTGTTACTCAGAGAAAGGGATTCTGCTACTCTTGCTAACATGAAAAATGATGCAATTAAAGTGGAAGTAAACATGATTGCTGCCAAAAAATTAAAGATGACAAAAGCTAAACTGAAAGAAGAAGAGAAACCTTCCATTTCAGCTCCAGAAGATAAGTTTGACTCAATGATGAAGACCATGGAGAAGTTGATGGATCGGTTGGCTCTTGGGAATACTTCTGCTCCTCTAGTGTAGCAGGAACCTCAATTTAGAAATCCTTAGTTCAAAAGACCTCAAAATCAACAAAGGCCAAGAGAAGATAGGAATCAACAGCCTGATCCTCCAGTAAGACCTCCTTTTGAGCAAAACTTGGTTGATGAAGAAGATGAACCTAAAATTCCTGAGGAGTCCATCCATTGTCTTGATGAGGAAGTGCCAGGGATTTTCTTGACGAAGGAGGAACATGATGAGTCCAGTATGACCAAACAAGGAGAGGAACCTTCAGACTATTTAAAAGGCTATCAACATGCTATCTTTAAGATGAAAAAACAGTACAATCTCAGGAATAGAAATGTGCCCATTACAGCAAGCAAAGCACAACCCAAAAAAGATGTATCAAAGGCTGGTGAAGGCAAGAAAGACAAATCAATGGTGGTTAAAGGTAAAAATGATTCTCCACCTGGCAAAAATCATATTCAAGCTCCATCCCCTACTAAAGAAATTGAGAAAATGGTTTTTGTTTTTAACCTTAAGAATGAGATTGCAAAAATCAAAATATCAGTCCCCTTTAGTGAAATCCTCAAGGTAGACCAATACAGAAGTAAGATTCTGGAGATGTTTAATTCACAACCAGGAGTAGCTAATATCTTAAATGTGCAAGAAGATAATCCTATTATTTGTTTAGGACCAAGACTTGAAGATGAACAGAATGAAGAATTTCCTCCTTTCTACATAAGCATTAGTATTCATGATATGACCTTACACACTTCTATGTTAGATTTAGGGGAATCTCATAATCTTATGCCCAAGGTAATCATGGAAAGGTTAGGTTTGCAGGTGACCAGACCATATAAGGATTTATTCTCTTTTGATTCAAAAAGAGTTCAATGCATTGGTTTGATTAAAGATGTTGTTGTGGGGCTAACTCAAATTCCAGCAAAGACAATTGTCATGGACATTGTTGTGGCCGACATTCCACCTAAGTTCGAGATGCTGCTTTCAAGATCGTGGGCATCAAAGATCAAAGGTACGATGCAAATGGACCTTACCTATGCTACAATCCCTATTTTTGGGGAGAAAAGAAGGTTGTATCGAGATACTAGAATGGCTTATATGGTAAGCAACAAAAACAAACCTCAAAACTTTCCTATTTATTCATTTGACACTAGTTTTAGATTAGCCACTCTTTTCAATGAGTAGTTGGAGAGGAATCAGAGGAAAAGCTTTCAGGTAACCAGTGCCGAGAAAATTAGCAAAAAAATGAAAAAGAGACAATAGGTTGGTGGTCATTGTACTTTGATGGATCAGCACGAAGAGAAGGGGCAGGAGATGGGATTTGGATCACAAGTCCTAATAATGAAAGTAAGTTTCTCTCCTACAAACTTAATTTTGATTGCACTAATAATATGGCCGAGTACGAATAAGTTTCTCTCCTACAAGCTTAATTTTGGCTGCACTAATAATATGGCCGAGTATGAATCTCTGATTTTGGGCTTAGAAGCTTTGTTAAAGTTGAAGGCTAGAAACATTGCTGTTTGTGGAGATTCTGAATTGGGAATTAAACAAGTGGAAGGTTCTTATCAAACCAAGGATGTAAGGATGAGGGCATATAGAAACTTAGTGTTGGATATGTTGGAAAAGTTTCAAGCTTATTCTTTTAGTATCAAAACCAGAGACCAAAACTCTATTGCAGATTCTCTTACTGTTTCTGCCAATCTTTTTATTATTCCTATGCACTCTTTTGAAAAGTATGAGGTGGAGGTTCGTCATCGACCAACTATACCAGATAACATCATAAATTGGCAAGTCTTTGAGGATGACCAGAAGGTAAAGAATTTCATTGAGTTGAAGGAAGAGTTTGAAAGCACTCAAATGGATCAACAAAATATGTTTGTGGATACAAAGGAAAAGTATAAATTCTTGCAGTTAAAAAATAACTTCATACCTAAGGGCCTCATTCCTCTTGAGAAATTGTTTGATCAAAATGATGTGTTCAAGGCTCCAAGATTGCAGGCTGATGAAGAGGAGGTAGAGAGCTATAATTTAGGAAATTCCATTGTACCAAGGATGGTTAAGATTTCGAAATTCCTTTCAGCTTATATGAAGGCTAAATACATTGAGATGATGAAAAGGTTTATTGATGTGTTTGCATGGAGCTATGCTGATTTAAAACAATATGATTCTTCTATTATCCAGCATACCATTCCTATTAAGGAGAATGAGAAGCCTTTCAAGCAGAAGTTACGAAGAATTAATCCTCTCCTTATGCCATTGATTGAAAAGGAAGTCAAGAAACTCTTTGATGCTAGAATCATTGTTCCAATCAGATTCTCAAATTGGCTGGCTAATTTGGTGCCAGTTAGAAAGAAGAATGGAGAGATCAGGATTTGTATAGACTTCAGAAATTTGAATAAAGCTTCATTGAATGATAACTATCCTCTTCCTAAAATGGATTTAATTTTGCAAAACATTGTTGGCTCACAAAGGATGTCTATGCTTGATGGTTTCTTAGGGTACAATCAGATTCTTGTTCATACAGATGATCAAGAGAAGACAACCTTCACAACACCATGGGGAACCTTCATGTACGCCAAGATGCCCTTTGGTCTCATGAATGCAGGGGCCACTTTCCAGAGAGCAATGGATATTGCTTTTGCTAAAGAAAAGGATAAATCAGTGGTGGTATATCTTGATGATATCACACTTTTTTCAAAGATAGAGGAAGACCATTTGAAACACCTTGAAAGCATCTTGATGAAATGTAGAAGGTTTGGTATTTCTCTTAATCCCACTAAAAGCATTTTGGCTCTAACATCAAGCAAACTTCTTGGTCATATCATCTCTAAGGAAGGAATTAGGATTGATCCTAATAGAGTTATTGCAATTCAAAAGTTAGATTTGCCAAGAAGTAGGAAAGAGATCCAATCTACAAAGGTAGCTACATGTCATGAATGTCAAATATTTGAAGGAAAGAGGAAGCTTGTACCTTTGCCTTTAGTTCCAATATATGTTGAAGCACCCTTCTAGCAATGGGGATTGGATTTTATAGGAGAAATTCATCCTCCTTCATCAGGTCAGCATCGCTGGATTCTTACAGCCACCGGTTACTTTACCAAATGGATTGAAGCGGTTCTGACAAGGCAAGCAAATGATTCAGTGATTATTTCTTTCCTAGAAAATAATATCTTATCTAGATTTGGTTGCCCAATGAAGATTATAACTGACAATGATCAAGCTTTTATGTCCAAGAAAATGATCAACTTTTTTCACCAATATCACATTACTCTTGGGCATTCTACTACTTATTATCCGCAAGGAAATGGCCTTGTTGAATCATCAAACAAAAGCATTGTAAGGATCATTAAGAAGCTTCTACAGGAAAACAAGAAAGCTTGGCATTTGAAATTGAAGTATGCTTTGTGGGCTGATAGGATTTGTATGAAGAGATCCATTGGAACATCGCCATATGAGTTAGTATATGGTGTTGAAGCCATATTTCCAACATCACTTGGAGTACCTGTAATGAAGCTAATTCAAGGATTAGAGGAAGAACCAAACACTGTACAAAGAAGAATAAATCAGCTAATAGCCTTACAAGAGAAAAGAAATGAAGTATATGACAATCATGAACAAAGTTAGAACAGAATCAAGAGAACATTTGATAAAACGATCAAGGAAGTTACTTTTCAGATCCATGACAAAGTCCTGAAATGGGAAGCCAGAATTGAAGAGAAAGGTAAGCATGGTAAATTTGAGAATTTGTGGAAAGGCCCATATCAAATTGTTGCTTTTCATGGAAACAACACTTACATTTTTCAAGAAATTGATGGACAATTATATACTGGAGGACCTGTTAATGGTAGGTTCCTAAAGCATTGTCATTGATTGAAATACTATCAGTTTCCCACAACAATGTATATAACCATTTTTGTCAATTTTTCTTTTTGTTGCAAATAATGACAAGCTGAAACAGAAGTCTTAAGCCTGAGGTGAAGGCCCAAGAAGCCAGAAAGGGTTGCTTGTCAAGCAAATCTATGTTTGTCATAAAATGGATAAAGCACTGGACCTGCGAGTTCTTAGTGTACTACAAGAGCACACTATCCCAAGTGGAGCCACTGTTATCACTCAAGAATCGATTACCAAATTGTTCATACCTGTTTGTTTGTGAAGGTTAGGTGTTAGTCCAAGTTCATTTTTTCCATGTTCAATGTAGTGTCTAGGTCTTTAGAATATTTGTGGCATGGTTAAATAAAGGTAAATAATTAGTTATCATTCATCATTGGTCCCATAACACGCATAAATTCCTTGTATCAAGTTTGTTTTATGGTCCTGATGTGTTATAAAGAAATTTAGGTGTTTTTGTAGCGTGGAAACAAGTCTAGGTGTTTTCGTAGCGCAAAACCCAGATTTTACACTAGCTGCACTACGAAATCGGAGATTCGTTCAATCCGTAGTATATCTTCCCTAGTTTTCATATCTGTCACATTCAGTTATGGTTGCATCATCCACTGTTAGCTTATACACTTCGCCTATCATGTCCAACCGCTTATCTTCATCATTAGAGTCGTTAGGTACCTTGGTACACTCGGATTGAAAGTTTCAAAAAGAGCCAGGTATTCACAGTCATGATTATGATTGTATTTATTGCATGAGGAATAATAAAAAAATTTTAAATTTGAATTCCTCAAACGTCAACCAAGGTAGTATTCAAGCGAGGCAGTGATCAAAGGTTGAGACAATGCTAGTCTATCAAGTTTTCATTACACTGAAGTATCATGGAAGGATCGACAAAAATAAAGAGCACAGGTCAGGTAAATATTTGAGGAGTGAGCTTGAAGTTTTGGACATCATCTTGAAGAATAGGGAAGTGGAACGTGCATTCAAGCAGGTTGGATGTTCGAATTTCTGCGAAAAACTCCAGGGAGGTCATGCACAAATCACCAAAGAATTTGCCTTGAATTTCACAGGTCTAAATTCAAAAGTTGGTGTGCTTGAATTGCAAATTTCACGAGAGGTAATCTCCACAATCACTGAGATTCCGAGAGGACAAGAAAAATGGTTTAAAAATTTTAAATTTGATATGACCCCCTGCAAAGAATTTCTGAAGCCAAAGTTCATTAACTAAGATTTAAACAAGTTCGTGCCTAGAAATTATGTCAAGGACTCATATGCCAATTTGCTTACCTGCATACAAAGGTACTTAACTTGTGAAGGGAGATATAATAAGGTGTATTCATATCATTTCAAGCTTCTACTACATTTCATAGGAAAGAAATCTATTGATTTACCTTTCTATTTATTTTGTAGCTTGAGCAAAACGTGTGACAAAGTGTAGCTAAGGAAAGAAGCCTGTAAGACCTCATTGTTGAATTAGTTAAGTTGATTGTTCTACATGAACTCTAGAGAGTAGGTAGGGATTGGCCCACTTTCATGTTTAAGGAGCGGTAATTCCCGCCAATGCATTGCAAGATATGGTCGGATTCATTTCTTCTTTCTCTGGGGTTGTTTCTTGGTGTATATCCTCCTCTTTTGACGTTTCTTGTTCCTTTTCTTCCTCATCTTCACAATCTATGTAGAATAATTTCTTCTAAGCACACCTTATGACCTTTAGTTTATTTAATATCACAACTGTAACAAAGCCCTTTTTCTCTTGTTTCCTCCAATTGTTGCAGTGTCAACATTGTAGGTTGTGATAGACTAGGACCAACAACACTTCCATCTTTATAGTTTTGAGTGGTAGACTTCCTTGTTGCCATAATTTTTCTTTCAACTTGTATTGCCACCTTGAATGCCTTCTCCAATGAATCATGTTCCCAAAGGAAAACCTAATGTTGGATGTTATCTTTTAAGGTCCCTATGAAGACATCAATCCTATGATCCTATGTAATATCAATTAACCTAATATTCAATTTTTGGAAGTCTTCAATGTGCTCTGTCATTGAACACTTTTGTTTGAGTTTTATCAATTGGCTAAAGAAGGTGTTTCTTTTTCTATCTTCATAATTTGCTATCATTTCCTCCGTAAAAATTGACCACATGACAAGTGGTTTACGAGAACAAATTCATCTATACCATACAAACTGATTAGGTTATGAATATAATGATGCAATACGTACATTTTGTGATGGTTGCACATCATGTAGATCAAAATATTTCTCCATCTGTAGTATCCAAGTTATCGGATGCTTGCCATCAAACTTCCTCATATCTAACTTTGGAATGTGGTGGTTCTTAAACCCCACATTGGAGTCTCTAAAATTGTAATTGATATTCCTTTTGTCTTCATCATTATTTTCATGGATTTCCTCGTCACCATTGGGACACCTTTGTTCTAGAAAATTTTCCAAACCTTCCTTCAAGCCCTCTATCTTGACATTCATCATTGCTTCCATGTCTACTTTTAAACCATCATTAAAAACTCCCATGTTCCTTTTTATACCATCTATCTTAGTATTCATCATGGTTACCAATTAATTTTTTGTTACCTTTTGCGAGAGGGAAATTTGTTGCACTTGGTTTTGCAATTTTGATATATCATGTTGCATTTCTTCCTCTTCTTCATGTGTCATAGTAGAGCTTGCAGTTTACCTACTAGGTGTTTTGATTTTCTTTCCTTAGGGCATCAATTAATGATAATCATGCTTCACTATTCCCTTTGAATCACTTCAAACTAATTTTTCAAACAGAGCTTATACAAATTCTGAAACTACACATCCTTTTTTTGTTGCTTTGTAGGAGATCTATATTGAATCTGTTGTATCTCTATAATTTTTTATCTCCAAGGTGTAAACTTTCTTTCTTTGGTATCCCTCTGAGTCCTCTTTCCAACCACATAATTATTATCGAGATTGGATTCTCCAAGAAATAGTTATTCCCATCTCCCACGATGACCTGATTATAGACTGTTTCAGTAGAGCGAAGCTGTACAAAGTGCCACATGTCATTGTTTCAGCCTTTGGCCCTGAAAACGATACCCAAAAAACTAAATACCATTCTCTTTTTGTCAATTTTTATATTTGGCACATGACTTGATCTATAAATATAATAATCTGGGTTGCTTGGAGGTCCAGCGATTCACAAAGGCATGCAAAGGCCAACCGAAAGAGCTTAGAGAAGCCAAAGCCAAGAGCCAAAGCGAGAGCCATAGTCAGAGCTGAGAGCTAGAACCAGAGCCCGAGCCACAGAGCCAAAGCTAGAGTCAGAGCCACAGCGAGAGAAAGAACCACAGCTAGAGCCAAGAGCCAGAGCAAGCACTAGAAGTGAGAGCTAAGAGCTAGAACCAGAGCCCAAGCCACAAAGCCAGAGCCAGAGTTAAAGCCATAGCCAGAGCAAGAGGCAAGAGCCAGAGCTAGAAAGCCGAAGAGCTCCAAGAGCCAAGGGATGAGATGGTGTTCTGAGCCCAATGCTCCTGCGTAAAACATTTGAGTTAAGTGTAGGTAGTTGTAAAATAACTATCACCATAATCCTAGAGAACCTAATCGAGTTGATTAGAGCTCAAGGAGACGTAGCCCAAGATATCAGGGTGAACTCCATATTATATTGTTGTCTTATGTGTTTGTTTTTACTATTGCTCTAACTACTGTTATATGCATTTGTATATTAGTTTAAGTATCTTCCCATATCAGCACAAACAACAGATTTTAAAGTAAATAACTAGTTGAAAACAAATACAAGCATACACCAATATTTTCAAGAATTTCTTATTTGCGCATTGGTTAATCATTAAGACTTGGGAAAACCAGAAGCTTTAGAAGTGGGAGAGGTTCTTGTAAGTTAGACAAGAAGCCTAAGAGCCCCAATTTTAGATCAAGTGGTATCAGAGCTTAAGATTGATTAACCCCACCTTCAAAGAAGGTTGTAATAGAATGCTTAATTGATAGGGCAAATATTGCTTGTCTGAAAGGTGTTTTGACAGTCAAGGATTGATTGCCTCATCGATTGTATGCTTGGTTGCAGACTGACTATTGTTTGAGTTTGCAGAGGTGAAGGGAAGGCTATTGATAGCTCAGTCCAGGAAGGACAAGAAGTAAGAAGGGCTAAAGGCATTCTTCTATCTCAAAGGACCTCAAAGTAACCCTTGAAGCACAAGAGGTTTGTCGCAAAAGGTTGCTTGAGTAAGCTCTTTAATAATCTTGTTTGAATTTCTTTTGTTCATTTGCATAATGACAACTTCTACATGTGAGTCCTCAAATTTCTCCTTCATCACAAAATTCTTTAATGGAGACATGAATCAAGACTTTCCCACCATGATGGATATGGTGAGATAAATGTATGAGAATGGAAGGAAGAGCAACATACTTAGAGAGAAACTGAATTCCATGGAGGAAGAGAAGCAGATGCTTTCTGACAAATTTCAAGAAATGGAGAGGAAACTTCATACTTATGAACCTGAAAAGGATGCATGAGTTGGAGTCACAACTCTTTGCTACAAAAGAAGCCTTGGCCAAGTATCAGCTTGAAGAAGAGGTAAACCATTCCTGTTTGTCTTCAAATTCTTCTAAGAATGCTTATATTGGTTCATTTGAAAAACATACCAGAGGCATAAGTTCCAAGTTAATGTCCAAGATGGGCTATGAAGAAAATGGATTGGGCAAACATGCACAAGGTATTGTCGAGCCAATAATGGTTGAGGAAAGGCCTAAGTATTTGGGTCTTGGTTATGGACAATCTTATGGAGAGAATTCCAAAGCTGCCATTAAGACCATTGAAACAGTTCCAAAAAAGAGTTTCATTGCAGGTTCTCTACCTCAGAAGTGTGAGGATTGTATTCAGGAGGAATGCAATAGCTCGAGACATCCTATGCATGATGCAGATGTTCAGAAGCACACACTTGAAACAGAGAGTTGTAGAAACTCTAACAGCCTTGAAGAAAGTGATGGTATTCCAAAGGGAGCCACTTCTTCATTTGTTTCAACTCCTCATGAAGGAAATAAAGGTGAAAGAGGTAGGTATAAATCTGGTTCTAAAAACATTCCTTTTGATTTTGTAAAGCATAGAAAAAGAATTGCATGTTCCTTTTATGGTTTGGATAACCATTATGTTTCTAGATGTTGGAAGAAGATGGCCACTTGCAGGAAACTTTTGAAAGAAAAGAAACAAGCAGCCAAAGGTCCACGGGACAAGGCAAATCATGCTGCCAAAAGGATGCACGTGTGTTGCACTTACTGCCATAAGCAAGGGCATCTTGTTGAAAGGTGTTGGACTTTGAATCCAAAATTGCTTTCCCCAAAGCTAAAGAAGAAGGTGGAAAAAGAAAATGGTAGTGACGGAAAAAAATATTCCATAGTTGATGTGGTTCAAGATGATTCACATATTGATGTTGATGTGCAAACAAAGGAGGGAACTTTGAAATGGATTGGTAAGAAATGGTTAGAATTCTTATCCAATTAGGATTGCATGTCTAGTGATGCATCTGTTTTCATTTCTTTGTGAAATAAATGCAAGTTGTAGGATCTTATCAAATGGTAAATAGAAAGAAGTTGAATAGGAAACTCACTTTATCGTTGCAACAGTATGTTCATTTCAACTTCGGAAGTACAGTGTACTTAAGAAAAAGTTGAAAGATGGAATGCATGCCTGAGCATGAGATGCATGTGATGATGGTTTGGGAGAAGTCAACTTGGTTTCCAAAATGGAGACAAGGATGAAGTGTTTCATCTTTTGGAAAAGAGTCCTAAAGGTATTTTCCCTACATGCTTGACTTGAAGGGTCATTTGTTGTAAAGGCATGTTTTATTGGCTTGTAATCTAGTCAATCATTTGTATATAGATATAAGACATCGAAGGGTTCACAAGATGTGAAATCTGTTTTTTTGTTGAAGCAGGAGTTAGTCCATGCAGTTGTTGTCTGTATGCCTGTTGTTGTTAATAGTTGTTGTTGGTAGCTTTTCAATCAGGTACAAATGAAAGTTTTGTGGAGCAGATGTAATTCACATTTGTTTGAGCCATCTTGGATCAAGAATCAAGGCAAAGAAGTTCAAACTACCTTCTGTAAACCTCATAGCAATTTTTGCATGAGGTTAAGGAGGAAAACAGTTCTTCCCAAAATGACTAACTTATCCAAGAAGGGAAGTGATTAAAAATTTTGGCTCAAAGGAACTATGCAAAGGCAAGTGTAGGGAGGCTGAAAAAAAGAGGGTGTTTTTACTCTCATTTACTGCTCAGATAAGTATATCAGTCTTTTGGTGGACCAAAAGTTCTTTTAGTGGGAAGGCCTGATCTGAATCTGGAACCTTAAACTCTCTGAAGGCTACCCGAACTCTATAAAAAAATTCATACCGAAGTTTAAAGTCTCATGGATGTCGAAGCCTATCATAAATAACCTCTAAACAATGACAATTTGCAGCCATCACAGAGCAATGAGGACCTTCGGTAAAAGCGCATTGACCATTGGCCCATGGGGACTGTGCATGGCGCAAAAATGGCAGTTAGGAGGCTCAGTCCAGAAAACAGAGGTTGTTTTTGATGTGCGCTAGGCAAAACCCCTCGAGAAGGAAAAGCCTCGAGCACACAGTCACAAGGGAGCTAGAAAACCATGGGAAAAGCGCTAAAATTGAAGGCGGATCCCGCGCTCCAAAACCAATGGAATATCAGAGGTGTTTCAGCAGTAAGCGGGTTTGTCAGAGGACCCAACGATTCCATATGTTGATTGACGCGTGTCCGGTGGATGAGAGAGAAAATCACTCTCATCACTGGCTAACGTCTGAGCAAGTCAACTGCACAATAAGAGCAATAACCATCGGATCTGGAGGCCCCATATCTATCGGTAGAGATTGCATCTGATGGGAAACCGAATTGGACAGAGAAAATAAGCTTCGACACATAAAGGTTGAGGTTCGATTAGACCGCTGAGTTGGTAGATGAATCATTTCACAGAGTAACCGAAGTAACAAACCGCTTGAGGAAGAGTTGGCTCAGCTTGTGAGGAGACAAGTGGCCACCTCTTTGTGAATCGTTACAGTGATGATAACGCAGAGCAAGGAATTCCAGCAGACAGAGGCAGGCGATTCGAAGAGCCAGGAGAGGAAGTGAACAGTCAGAAGACGGATTGGCGTTAAGCCACAAACAGACAAAGAGTAAAAGGGTGTGGGAGAAAAGGGAGTAGCCTAAGAAGCAGTAAGCAGACCTGAAAGCAAGAAATCCAAAGCCGAGCTCACTATAATAGGCAAAAGCCACTAGAGATTGGAGGGCGAATAGCGAGAAAAACGTTGAATGTGGAGAGAGTCTTTGGAGCCACTCGGAGGTCGAGTGAAAGCTAGAGAGCTCAATTGATAACAACGTATTGTTGTTGGGGTTGCTTGGAGGTCGAGCGGTTCACAGAGGCATGCAAAGGTCAAGTGAAAGAGCATAGAGAAGCCAGAGCCAAGAGCTAGAGGCAGAGCCATAGCCAGAGCTGAGAGACAAAACCAGAGCCCGAGCCACAGAGCCAGAGATAGAGTCAGAGCCACAACCAGAGCAAGAGCCACAGCCAGAGCCAAGAGCCAGAACTAGCGCCAGAAGCGAGAGCTGAGAGCCAGAACCAGAGCTCGAGCCACAGAGCTAGAGCTAGAGTCAGAGCCACAGCCAGAGCAAGAGCCAGAGCTAGAGCAAAGAGCCAGAGCTAGAAAGTCTAAGAGCTCCAAGAACCAAGGGATGAGATGGTGTTCTGAGCCCAATTCTCCTGTGTAAAACATTGGAGTTAAGTGTAGAAACTTGTAAAAGAACTATTGACATAATCCCAAAGAGCCTAATTGAGTTGATTAAAGCTCAAGGAGATGTAGCCCAAGATATCAAGGTGAACTCCATATTATATTGTTGTCTTATGTGTTTGTTTTCACTACTGCTCTAACTACTATTATATGCATTTGTATATTAGTTTAAGTATCTTCCCATATTATCACAAACAACAAATTTTAAAGTAAATAATCAGCTAAAAACAAATACAAGCATACACCCATATCTTCAAACATTTCTTATTTGCACATTGGTTAATCATTAAGACTTGGGAAAATTAGAAGCTTTGGAAGTGGGAGAGGTTCTTGTAAGTTAGACAAGAAGCCTAAGAGCCCCATTTTCAGATCATTTGTTTTGGAAAGAGGTCCAAATCATGTTATCACAACTTTGCCTTTATAAATCCATGCCATCTTGCTGTCCTAAACTTTAACATTTTCTCCCTTCTTTCCTCCTATTGTTTTGTAGTTAAATCTTCTTCTAGGAAAAAACGAGAACCCCTCAAGAGATGTTTCTTGCTTAGAATGATATATCTATCCACAAGCTAGGCATGATGAATTTTATGGGCCTGGCTCTCTCCTCGCTAAACTTACCCACCCTCCATGCTTGGCATATTTGTCCTTTCCATAGCAATTTATCTTTCAAGAAGTCTCTTGCAAAGTTCAAGAGTACATTCATTTTTCTCATAGTATTTTACCCCTTTAATAATTATGTTTGCTGCCCTATTTTGTCTTTCCTTGCCTTCTCTATCTTGCATGTTGTTAACCTGAATTTTTGTTTCTCCTTATTTATTAGTAGAATTGCTAATAACTTGAGCTCGAGTTTTGCAAACTTGGGTGAAATCTCCTTTCCTTTTTTCTCTTGATTTCTCTTTATGGTTGTCTATATGGGCAATCATTTTCCCTTTATCCTTGGATGATTTCACATTCACCACCTTTGTACTTTCCACTACATATTTATTTATGTTTTGCACATCTACCTTCATGCGTTGCCATTTTGTCTCCCCTATTAGGAGAGCTTCCTGTAGCAATGTCACTTGTTATTTTAAAACTTTATTGCTTTCTGCTATAGCCTTGTTCTCAGCTGTTATTATATGAATTTTATGATCTCTTTCATGTTCTTTAACTTCTAAAAACCTCCAACTTTTTTTTTCATTTAATAATTATTTCACATAAAGATCAGATGACCAGTTGAGAGGTGTGGATGTGGGACTATATAAGGTAGAATCATCAATGAATTTCCTTTGGACTTCTTGTTGCCACATGCTTGTAGAGGGGACTTGTTTGAGTGCTTCTTGTGAAGGGGTCGAGTACATTCCCTTTTAGACTATTTTCTCCTTGCCTGCTCCCATTTTAGATGGGCTAGTCTTCGTTTTAAAATGCCCCGATATTGTTTGACATTGAACCAAACCCACTTCCCAGCGTTGGCAGATGAGGCAATTTTCACTTGTCCTAAATCATTTGTCTCCACATGTTCTGAAATTTCTTGTCCCTTTTTCATGTTTGAATGCATTTGTCATCCAATTTGTTTCGAGCAAATATGTGGGTTTATAAAATGCCAAGATTACTTCGCAATGCTCCGTGTTGTTCACATTATCACTACTCCTTGCTCGTTGTTCAATATTTCTATTGGATAAAAGCTCCCTACTCTCACACTACTCACTGCTCTCACTATTGAACACACTACTCACACTGCTCATTGCTTGTTACGCTCACTGCTCACACTATTATCCACATTGCTCACACTTAAATTCAATTCCTCTCCTTGACATCGTTAAAAGTTAAATTCTTCCACCCATCAAATATTCATCACGCCATCACCCCAAATCATCCTGAAAAATAAGTTGTGGCCCTTATAGCTGAGGTTTTTGGTCGTCTTTAACTAGAAGAAAAACGCTAATGAAGGGCTCAGTCTCCAAAATGGTGCCAATTTCAACCCAAATTTTGTAGGGAGAGCATCGAATACCTCGTACAGCAGTAGAGATCAGCCACGGACAATCCAGACTTGAATTTTGGGGTCGAGCAACACACAGGTGACAGAGCTAACACATTTTATGGCAGCAAAATTTTGTCTGGAATTGAACCTTGCTCAATTCGACTAGAGGATCAATGTCTCCTTCAATGTTTAGAATTACAGTCTGAGAATTTCAGAGTCTCTGTACCTCTCTGTAACTCTACGCTGTTAGGATATTCCGACACATAGGAAATAGTTAAGTATAACTTGGTCTAGTATAGAGTTAGGTAAAGTGTGTTTCTTTACTATATACTTTTGTAACTTACAATCCAACGGTCACGATATGTAGTGATTCGACGGTTCATTCTCTCCTCGGTATTACCGACACTTGATCCGTGGCTTAACACCCGATTGGTCCATGATCTCTATTTAAGGAGCATGGAGGGTCATTTGTAGGTTAACTATTCATGAGAGAAGCTTATGTAAATTTTCATTCTTTTATTAATAAATTGTCTGAAGTGGCCGCGTTGG
>APFE031100533.1:0-20363 GCA_000404065.3 Pinus taeda
GTCGACCCACTTTTGGAAAGTTTTTAAAAATGGAGTCGAAGCTTCTAGGTCTAGAACCTTTTTGAATAGAAGTCTCATAAATGGTTAGTCAAGATAGAGCCAAGAGAGACTATTTCGGCTCCTTTCCCCTATTAAAATGGAACAAACCAAAAGGGATGAGATCCTTCCCATCATAGGAGGATCCATGTCCCCTCTCTCAAGCTATATAAACTTCTCCTATTCCAACTTCAGCTAGCTAATGGAAGGTCTGGAATAATCTCCAAACTCTTGATAGCCTTAGCCTTCTAGTTTGCACTTGTAAAGGGAGAATAAGTTTGCAGTTTGTTTGGTTTGGAACAAAGAGGAAGAAGCCTTGAAATTCCATTGTTTGAAGTGAATCATGAGATGCTAACAGTGGTGATGGAACCTAGACATGTCAAAGGAAACCTGCAACGCTAATGATCCAAGTTCACTCAACTCCCAGATTTAACAAGATCTTTTGCTTTCGTGATGTGATTAGAATTGCATTTAAAATAGCATACAGGAACATAAATGCATGTTGTAAAGTAGAAGGAACATGACAAGAATCAGCATCATAATACATAAGACATTGATAATGGAGTTCATCCAAGAGGGACTACATCTTCGGGCCCCAGTGTCAAGATGGTGTAGGCCGTTGCATTAAGTGTTGTCAATAGTGATGATGTACATAGGTGGTGACATCGCTATCATACAAGGAAAATGCCTTCACGCAGGAGTGGCTCCAAGAGATGTTCCACTGTAGGAACTCTCATTCAAAAAAGACTCCTATTAGTATGGCACAAACTCATGCATGATGACAATGAGCATCCCACCAACATGGCTTCAAAGGGATCTCAATGAAAACATACGTGGCGACACATGAGTATCCCGTCAACATGACGACAAAGGGATCTCAAACAAAACATGGTGAATCATGACAACAAGTACATCCCACAGATGATTCCGCATCACATCAAGCACGAACCATGAAACAAGTAAGAAAACAAGATCCCACATCAAGCATCAAACAGGGATCTATGCAGCAAAATGCATCTCATAGCAAAAAGAAGTACATGAACACACTCCATATACCTCACATTTTGTGGCCATATGAAGAAAAGGATGTCAAATTGCTAAAGGTAGCCATTCCATTAATCTCACAATTTCGGATCTCATGGAAATGAATGCTTGCACATGGAATACTGACACCTACACTCCACTTTGAAAAGTGGCCGAAAAATAGAATGATCAAATGGAAAATCTGAATGCACCATCATATTTGTGGTGTTGAATAGGGTAAAATCGATTGTCAAATTTCTGAATTCTATGAAAATGGAAATATAGGGCTACAGGAATATTTTAGATTCCCCTATATTCCTCAAAGATTCCCTCCTCTGGGTCATCTAAAGATCTTTTGGTTAGATCAAAATTCTAACTATGCCACTAGATTCGTTTCGCTGAGAGGTGTAAGATCGACGTAAAATTTGTTAAATTTGGACACTGGAAAAATTTCACCCTCCTGAGAATTTGGCTCAATCATGGTTCACCTGTGTTTTTTCCTAGGTTCATGGTTCCACCTAAAAAATAATAAAAATAAAAAAATTCATGCCTCAATTTTTGTGTCATGTCCTTGGCCCTTCCGCACTAAGAAAATGAAGGTTATATAATTTTTACTAGGCCGAATTACCAACCCCGGGCCGTTGGCGCATTGGCTAACTTCAGCCTTTGAGAGCTCAGGAGCATTGTAAAAAAGCCTCTAAATCGCTGAAAGTTAGAAGTATGAGGGGTTCAACTTTTGGAGACTGAGGATACTCTATTCCTTGCAGCGTCTCAACTTCATTCTAGTAATAAAAGCTTCTTTTTCTATTACATGTTCAATTCTCATTTTCTCCTTTGTTCTAAGCTTGCACTTGGATAGGCTATTCATGATTTCTTCTGTGTCTAATGCCAAATAACTGTCATCTTATCTCTGCGTTGATAAATTGGCCCATACTACTATGTTCGCAGCATGGGTGGTATATTCACTGTGTTTAATATTTTTTTGTAAATATCGTCGTGGGGCTCGAACCCACTTTCATATCCGCCCTAATACCTCTATCAGAATTACTTTTTTAGCAGCAACTTTTTTTCTCCACAAAAGCACATTTTTTTTTCCAGCAGAAGTATTTTTAAAACACTCAGACTTTACAATGCATTCAATCATATCTATTGTGGGAGTAGTTCTCATTGGCAAGGAGAACTATCTTGAGTGGTCCCAAAAGATAAAACACACCCTCATTTTCAATGAGTTGTGGAAAGGAGTGTGTGTTGGAGACAGAGACAAAGAGACAGAACAACCTACCTCAAACAAGGAGTTTCCCATTTGGGAAAATAAGAATAGCAAAGCCTATGCATTAATTGTAGCATTTGTAAGTGAAGAGGTGAGTCTCCATATTTCGCCATTTTCAAATTCTTTCGAAGACTTACAAAAACTGAAGGAACTCTATGACTCACACTGTGCACTTGAAGTTGTTCAACTCATGATTAAACTCTTCACTCTTGAATTACAAAATAATGATCCTCTTGCTCTTGCATCTGAAGTAAAATCTATAATGCATGATATCAAAGCCACTAAGGTTGAATTGGATATTCCTCTCATCACTTTTCTCAAGGCACTTTATCCTACTTATTCCAATTATCTTGAGTCATTGCAAGCAAATGGAAATCTCAAAGATATTACCTTTGACTCCCTTGTGAAAAAAATTGCTGAAAGAGAGAAAGCTTTTGGAAAGAAGACAACCCCTGAATCTTCTGAAGAGGTTGTGTGCCTTGCTCATAAAGAAAAGAATCTTGCCCAAGATTCTTCCAGAGGAAGAGGTTGTCGAAGAGGAAGAGGAAGATATTTCAAAGGTGGTGGGGGGCAGACACTCTCAAGGAGAAAAGTCAGATTTGCACTCATACGCTGCAAAAGAAATGGATCACATGATGCCTCCACATGAAAGTTGACTTGGGACAAAATTGAGCAGCAAAGAAACCAACCCAAAAGGTAAAACTAATGACATAGACAAAGGTAAAGCACCTGAATCTGCTCATTATGTTGTGGCACAATGTAATTTGGAGTAAATGAAGATTTATTTAATGCTTCACTTGCTTCTTGGAAAAATGGTTGGTTGCTTGATTTAGGAGCAAGTTGCCACATGAATCATAGAAAATATTTTTTTGAATAATTTACTGACAATGTGATGGAGCAATATACTTCGTAGACCAATCAAAACTCAAGCCATCAAGGCTTGGCACAATCGGGTTTAAATTGCCTGGTCTTTCAGACTTCCTTCTGCATCATGTTTTATATCTTCCACAGCCACAGAGAAACTTGTTGTCCTTGGTCCACATCCGCTAGGAAGGTCAGTCCATTCATATGTTTGATGGCAAGCTTGAGGTGAGAAAAGCATCTGACCACTCACTTGTCATGAGGGGGATAGAAGAAGAAAGGCTTCTCAAGCTGCAGGGTACCTCTGCTCGTGCACAACATTTCTCATGCAATTCTCATTATGAAGAAGGTACACTTCCATCAAGTTTATTATGGCATGCTAGATTTGGACATTTGAACTATGATAGCTTCCACTTGTTGAAGAAAAATGGTGTTACTGGTTTGCCTACAATTCCTAGGAAACTTAAGCAATGTGATGCTTGCATTCTAGGAAAGCATAGAAAATAGTATTTTCATGATTTACATTCAAGAGCACATAGAAAACTTGAACTCATTTATTCAGGTTTATGTGGTCCAATGACTGTTCCTTCTGTAAATGGAAATAAATATATGATGACATTTATTGATGACTACACCAGAATGTGTTGTGTTTATTTATTGAAGAACAATTATGATTCTTTTCAAACATTTAAGAACTTTCATACATGGATTGAAAATATGCACAATCTCATATAGGCTCTATTCGCACTGATAATGGAAAAGAATACACTTCAAATGAATTTGAAAACTATCTTCGCCAATATGGGATCAAACATCAAACAACTGTGCCTTATAATCCCCAACGGAATGGTGTAGCTGAAAGAATGAATAGGACAATATTAAATATGGTGCGCTCCATGATGTTTTTCAAAAATGTAAAATTGATGTTTTGGGTTGATACAGTTCTATGTGTTGTATATATAAAGCATATATGTCCATCTAATGCTATCAGAAACAAGACTCCCTATGAAATGTGGTATGGGCACATTCTTTCGGTAAAGCATCTCAGGGTCTTTGGTTCCACCTGTTATGCCTTGATAGTAAAGGTACATAGAAACAAACTTGGTGCAAGAAGTCATAAGTGTATCTTTCTGGGGTTTTCAAGCACCTCCAAAGCATACCGTATCTATGATGAAGTCAATAAAAAGTTTGTTGTATCTAGAGATGTAATCTTTCTTGAATCATCCAAAACTGACAATGTTGTTGAGCGGCAAATTGATCGCTTGGATAGATTCACAAATGAAAAATCATTCAAGAATTTGATAATCAAATTTCACATCTTGAAGGGGGGATTCCTATACTAGATTAACCTGTGGAATCTTCTTCTGAAACACTCTCTCCCCCGCATGAAACTCCAACAACGGATGATACTTTAAGTGATGTGATTGATAGAATTGGGAGCCTCAATCTTGATTCAGTCCCAAATCAATGAATGAAGCAGCTTGGACCATCTGAGAAAGGTCCCCCAAAGTGGTTGACAAAGACACTTGAAAGTGTTCATCCTGATGAGGTTGGAAAAACAAGAACTAGAAATTCAAACCGACAAAATGGAGGTGTTGTAGATGACTTTGATTCACCTGTTGATATGGATGTTTCTTATGATTGTGAATTGAATTTGTCTACATATTTTGAACCAACTTCCTTTAAAGAAGTTGCTTCTCATGATGAATGGAAAGAAGAAATGAAAAAGGAGTATGATGCTTGATAAATAATGGGACTTGGAAGCTGGTTAATCCTCCCTTATGAACCAAACCAATTGGCTGAAAGTGGTTATACAAGAACAAGTATAAAGCTAATGGCTCACTTGACAAGCACAAAGCCATGCCTGTGGAAAAAGGTTTTGCATAGAAGTAAGGGGTCGATTATGAGAAGAATTTTTCCCCCACAACAAAATGGGCTACCATCCAGAGACTCTTTGCCCTAGCAGCTCAGAATGGTTGGAAAGTCCATCAAATGGATGTAAAAACTACTTTCTTGAATGGAGATCTAAAAGAGAATGTTTTTATGTCCGAGCCTGAAGGATTTTCTATGAAAGGAAATGAACATAAAGTATGAAAACTTGTGAAATCCTTGTATGGCCTCAAACAAGCACCGCAAGCCTGGTATGAAAAGCTAACTAAGCATCTTCTGAAACTCAATTTCAAACATTATGATCTCGATGATGCAACTTTGTTTGTCAAGAAAGTTGGCAAAAAATTTGTATATCTTGTTGTATATGTAGATGATATTTTGATGACAGGGAACAATGAGAGCTACATTGCATCCATAAAGAAGGAATTGAGGAAAGGTTTTGAAATGAATGATTTGGGCTATGTTCACTACTATCTTGGTATTGAAGTAACTCAACATTATTCCTTTCTCAAAATAAGTACATTGGAGATCTGTTGAATAGGTTTGCCATGACATAATGCAATCCTATGACTACTCCAATGGAACAAAACTGAAAGCTCACATCCATTGAAGGAAAAGAATTTGAGGATGCAACAAAGTATAGAAAACTTGTAGGAAGTCTCAACTACCTAACTACTACCAGACGAGACATTTCGTTTGTTATTGGAATCCTCTCCAGATTTATGCAAAAGGCTTGTGAGGGACATTGGTCTACTGCAAAAAGAGTTCTAAAGTACTTGAAGGGAACTCAAGAATTTGGAATCAAGTATACACAGGTGGGCGACTTCGGCTTGATTGGATACTCTGATTAAGACTTCGATGGAGACAAAGAAACTGGGGTATCTACTTCAGGTTATGCTATGAGTCTTGGATCAGGAGCTCTCTCCTGTAGATCATGCAAAAAATTAGTTCCATCAGATTCCATAAGAGAGGAAGAATATGTGGTAGCCATTAACTAACTACACAATGTCTTGTTATGGACATATTTCGGCATTGCAACCCCAATCACATATGTCCATAAACCAAGGGCTTCTCAGTCCCTAAAAGTGTTGTTTCATACCCTAAAGGAACAAGGTGAGCTGATTACATCATCTCCCAGAAGTTCTCCACATAAAACTGCTCAGAATTGGTCAAAACTGGACCATACAAACTGTTCAGTGCAGAGGGTGCAATGCATCTCACTTGCTCAGTGCAAAAAGTGTGATGCATACTGAAAATCCCTTCTGTAGGGTGCGATCGGTGAGAGTAGACAAATGGCAGAGACAATTTGCAAGGTGGATGATCATGGAATCTTCCAGAAACTTCTCCTCTCACACTTGCCTCTCTGAATTCGCCCAGGGATGAGTAAGAGATAATCAATATCCAAGTGGAATCAAGAACTATCAGAGAGAGGACACTAATCAAAAATCCCAGAAGCTGACTCACCCCCCTGCAATCATTTATATATGGAACCCTCATCCCAGAGATCGAGAGGCTGGAATCTTGTATCTTGTAAGGAAGTGATGTTCGTTTCTTGGTGGAACATCATAGTGTTGGGTGATCTAAGCTTTTCATGAGGTGAAGAAGGGTTTTCATGTTGGGAGGATGACGTTGGGTCAGATAAATGGGTTGTAATCCTCTCTTCTAATCTCTATATCAATAAAGTTATTCAAGTTTTCCTCCACATTCTTGTATGTTTGCTAATATATGAATTTGTGTGGTCAATATATATCTAGTCCTATATTGTTTATGATTGTAGATCTCTCCACTTTGAAGGTATTATGTTG
This sequence comes from Pinus taeda, assembly GCA_000404065.3. NCBI lineage: Eukaryota > Viridiplantae > Streptophyta > Pinopsida > Pinales > Pinaceae > Pinus > Pinus taeda. Next base: position 6,886 of record APFE031100533.1, read on the forward strand.
CTTTGACTTTACAGGTACTCTTTGAAGCAGAGTGGTTAAGGGAGGAGCCGCAAAGATCCATCAAAGAGGAGAAGGAACAAGTAGAGAACCAAGCGAAAGATTGAGGTTGGTATTCTTTGCTCCTCTCCTATCCACTTCTCATAAAGTAAAACGAAAGTAACTTTAATCTGTTTGTTTCTAAGATAGCTACCTGTCTTAGTGGGACTAGCAGCTATGGATATTGTGAATTTCTCACCACGGGATTCAAACTAGAACCCTCTTTTCCTCCTCCTTCAGGCCTGAGAACCTCATTCTTTCTTTCAAAAATAGATGGCTTCTCACTTCCCATCCATTAAACAACGACTAGAACCTTACGGGTTTGTTTTAAACTCTATGGGGAACTCATATGGAACCCACCTTTCAAGTCCCATGTTTGTGATCCAAAATCACCAGAGATGGACAACAACTTTGCAAATTTTCAACGGTTGAGGCTGGGATTGGAAGAGCTTCAAAATAATATTTTTGAAGAGAATAAAAAAAAAAAGTCTAGATGAAAAAATGCTAATACCTTATGAAACTCAGTTCAAAGAAGTCAATATGTTCTTGAATTTAAAATTCTTAATGAACGTGTTAATATTGTGTGTAGCAGAAACATGAACAAAGTCATTGGACTGTTTATTGAGGTTTTGATGAGTTGTAGTCAATTTTATCAGTGAGGATGAGATCCAAACTTCACAGATCTTAATCTAATATTTCAAGCAACATTGTGGGAAACATTTTATTTTATATGTAGTGTGGAGTTTATTATTTTACCCACAAAGAATTCCCTTCATGATCAAAATTAACTTTCACATGCCTCAATCTATGTTTGTTGAATAAGTTGAATTGAATGTTTGTTAGCTTTCCATTGTTTTTTACAGCTCTTACCTATGCTACTACTTTACAACATTTCCTTTGCAACAGTAAATGCAATTGCTAATTATTTTTAATAACATAATCTAAATATTTAAAAACTTTGCTTATTCAATATATAAAAAAGAAATGAAAATAGAAAAAGTAATAGATAAAACATAAATATAATATCATTTATATTTTGGTATTTAAACATCATTTCCTTATTCAACCTTCACAATTTATTTAAATTTACACACCATTCTCCTGCGCTTTGGCATATCAATACGCTCTTTGGTATATCAATATGCTTTTTGGCATATCAACATATTGTATAATTCTCTTACCAAGAACTGACCTTACATTCATACTTCCCTATAAGTAAGAGATGAGAATGATTCAACTGCTAAGTCCAAGCTGAGGCCATTTCCATTGTTATTAAAACACACCATTCCTTAATTAAAAATAATTAAGGAATAATGGAATTTTCCCTTTTTTCCATTCACTCACTATAAACTTCCGGATACTAGTAACGGAGATATGTTTTCTAGTTGTTTTCTCGTAGCACATGGTAAACAAGATGTTTTGTTTTAGCACGTGGTAAATAGAATGTTTTGAAAAGGACGTGGATACTAGTAACGGAGATAGTTTTTCTTAGCACATGGTAAACAATATGTTTTGTTTTTTCTTAGCACGTGGTAGATATAAAATGTTTTGAAAAGCACTGGGAGATAAATAAATTCTCTTAGAAAATATTTTTTTAGTTTAATTATTTCATTCATAATTAATTATTATTATTTTTATATAGTTATTATTATTCATTTTAATTTAAGGAAGAGAAATAATGAGAAAAATATAATAATTAATTATTATAATTTATTGATGATTATGATGATTAAAGTCCACTAAGATCAATGTGATTTATCATATTTCAAGAAAAGAAAAAGAATCTAATTGTGATTCTTCCAAATTTTGTTTATGTGATTAAAAAGAAAAAAGAAACGAGTCTTTTTCATCTTCTACCTTCTTAGTATCACACATATGACAAATTCTATTGTCCCAAAAAAATCTAGGGAATAGACCACCTAAAATTTAATAAATTAATATCATACAAATATTATATAATAAAGTATTATTTAATCTAGGTCTATGTTTACAAATGTAACAAATACATATGCTATGTCAATTTGATATAATGGAATTTTCTTTCTCATTCATATATATATTCAAAATAAACCACTCACTATTTAATTTAATAACATGGAAGCATAATATATCATAAAGTGAAGTATTTTCATTTATGAATGGTTAAACTTAAATTGAACTTAGTACTCTATTGAATCCCAATGTTTAAATTGTTTTAAAATTAAATTAAGTTTAGTATTATATTAAATTCATAGGTTTAAATTGTTTGGTTTTTTTAGTGGGCTTTCTGAGTTTAATTTTTCTAAAATTTGACAGGAATTTATTGAAATCACAAGTTTGATGGGTAACCTTTACACAATCCAAGTGGCTTAGGGATTTTTTAGGATAGTAAAAAAAAACAATTTAAATAACATAAATCAAGATTTTACCTCAAATTTTTCCAGTGAAAGTCCAAAAAGTCACTAAAGACAACTCTTTTTTAAAAGTGAAAATGGAAAAATAATAAGCAAAATATGGTAGAAATGTCGTGGAGAAAATGGTGGAAAAATATAGATATAATATATTACATTTATATTTTGTACATTATTTCCCCACCTATTTTCAAAATTTAATCATATTCTTTTCATTATTCCTTACCAAGAATAAGGAGAAAAATATAAATACATTATTTACATTTTATCCATCATTTGCCCCTTAATAATGGATACTATATAAATATAATACTATATTTATATTTTTCTCATTATTTTTTGAAGGTGGGGCATGATTATTTATATTCTCTCAATTATTTTTCAAGCCTTTCTAGTTTGGTTAGAATTTGTTGAAATCACAAGTTTAAGTTTTGAATTATTGAGTGATGAATCCACGGTACTGAGTCAAAAACCAATTTAAACACCATAAATCAAGATTTGACATTTTTTCTTTCGTTAATTCCCACCTAAAAGTGACAACATAAAGCAAGAATTCACCATTCTTTTTTCATATTTAACTTCTCTCTTATATCACACTCTACCCCATATAATATCTTATTTATATTTTGACATTATTGCCCACCCCCACTTTTCAGATTTATTTATTTATTTATTTTTATTTTTATTTTTTTGAATATTGGAAGAGATGTTGTAAGGTTATGTTAGAAAGAAAAAAATAAATTATTTTAACATCCACGAGGCTAAAGATAGCCTATGGGATAGATTGCTTCTTCATGTGCTTGATGTATTCAGCCCTTTTTCTATGAAGCTTCAAAATAAATGCTCTCACTTCTCAAAAAACTCCTTGCTAAATAGATTATCCCAAGAGCTAGCTACCAACATATATGCATAACTTTATATATTGTCTTTGAAGACCCCACATTTTAAAATCAAATGTTTTTATGTTTCCACTTTTCCAAAAGAACAAAAAATGCGACCTCTTTCCTCCCACACTTCCTTTGGGCTTTTTCATCGCCTTGTTTCACAAGGGAGTTAGATGAAAATTAGTCCTTACCTGAGCAATGAGAATTTTCGCTCTCCAAGAGATTTTGGCCTCTATGTATGCTTTTGGTTAATGACTATGAGTGGGATTAAACACTTCAATATAGTCATTTCTCTTTCTTCCTTGCTCCTTATCTCAAGTACACTTTTGGAACTTTTCCATAAAAAAAGCTTTTATCTCTTTGTTGTTTATGGGACACACGTTCAAGCAAATACCTCATTTACTAAACCATTTGTTATTTTGCCGCATCTAAGTTTTTTTGCTCTTGCACAATCTATCATTAAAGACAACCTTAGGCCTTCTACCCTCTTCCATTTGCTCAATTTTTTTTAAATACCTTATGACTCACACCATAGAAATTGCTTCAATAGGAGCAGTCCTTTTTCACTTAACAAGATAGCATAAGGACACTTTTAATCTTGATTTGTTTGTAATCAAACACTTCTGAATTTTCTCAATTTGTCTCCACTGCATGTCGGATGTACTGCTAGCCCATAGTTCACAACCATAGAGAATCACTAGAAGCCAAAAAAGAGTTTGAGTGGTTTTCCAGTCCCATAACTCTGCCTCTCTACACTTATTTTGAAAAGCATAAAATGCTTTCCAACCCCCCAAAGTTCTTTTATTTCTACAGCCATTCCAGCTTAGATTTTTCTTGAAGTCAATTTCAAGGTATTTTTAATCTGCAACTTCTTCGAGAATGTTGCCTCCAAAGTAGAACTTATGTTGGTTATGTTTTTTTTTCTTAGAGAAAACCACTACTTTCGTTTCACTGATATTGACTTGCATCCCCACACTTCTACAAAAATGCTCAAGGGATAGTAAGTGCTCTTGCAAACCAAGAGCCAATTTAGAAATCAGAATAAGGTAATCTGCATACAAAAGAAGCCTTATAACAAACTTTCCCAAATAGATACCATCACTCCCTTGCAAATTTAACCACTCCTCAAGCTTGTGGATATATAAACCAAAAAGGGTAGGAGATAGTGGGCAACCATGCTTGACCCTGATATCACTTCTAAAACTTTTAGAAATGCCTGCTAAAGTTCTAATTTTGACTTTCACCTCTTCATACATCCTATGCACAACTGCTCTCAAATGTTTAGGAACCCCAAGTTCCTCCATTTTGTGCCAAGCTTATCCCTTGGAACCGAGTCAAACTCTTTTCTGAAATCAACAGAGCAAAAAAATAATTCTTCCCATTTCTCCCAAAATTTTTCAATGATGTGCCTTAAAGTTATACAATGACCAACTGTGGAATGTTTAGGTCTAAAACCTACTTGTCCTTTAGGACACTTATCTCTTTCTTTTGCCCACTTGCTAATTTTTTTTTCTAGCATGCTTCCAAATAGCTTTGCAAACAAAGGGTTTATCATGATGGTCCTATAATTGGAGGGATTATTGATGTCCCCGCTCTTGAAAAGAGGTATTGCTAGACTAGTTGTCCAATATATGGGGAGCCCTTGTTGTATGATGATGTTGAAGATTTTTGTAATGTGAGGTGCAAGAATATTTGAGCCCCACTTTAGATATTCTACTTGGAATTTATCTAAGTCTTTTTCTTTTCCAACACCCAACTTCTTAATACCCATTTCTACCTCTTGTACCATGAAGAGTTGAGTATCATTGTTGACCAAGGGGGAGGGTCAACTAGGAACCTGCTCATAGAGTTGTCTTGCATAGTAAAACCATTTAGAGTCTGTAATATTATTTCCAATTTGTATCTTTTTCAATTGGAGCTCCTTCCAAAATAATTTGGGATTATTTTTCCCAAGGAAGATTAGTTCTTCCCTCCTTGAAACCATGAAACCAACCATTTTCTTGCTTAATAACTGCTTGCAAGCTTTGAGCTTTATGTTATCCTTGTTTGACTCTTTCCACATTCTCCTTGCCTTTTTGCATTCCTCGTCAAACCAAGCATTGAATCGAAAGAAATTTGTTTCAGACTTCTTAATTTTTGCTCTTTTGCACTTTGTAAGTGCACATTGAATTAAAATGTGTTAATTCATGATTATGAAGGTTGTGAATTGTAATTTTCTCCTTCTCGAAGAGACTCTCTAGCATCATTTTGAAGGTATTACAATTTTCTGGGGTCAAAAGAATTCTTCCCTGTGGGAGATTTTGTTGGACATGCTGAATTTTTGACTCTAATTGTTTATTTCCAATCCAAGAGAAACATAAATAAATTGGCCTGTGATCTGATTTCAAGTTCCACATTTGGTCTCCAATCAAAACTTCCTCCATTTTCTCCCACATACCATGCAAGAAAATTACATAATCTACCACACTTACTCCATTGTAAGTATTGCAAGTGAAACTACCGGACTTTGCCCATCTAGTCAAGCCATTACAAATGACTAAATCAAGGCCCCATGTAGAGTATGCAATTTTTCACCAAAGAGATTGCAACCCTTGTCCTCTGAAATTCTTTCCCACTGATGATTAGTTTCTTCTGTAAGCCAAATAGGGTCACAATCATGTTTACAACAAAGAAGGCTAGCTTGCTCACTTGCAGTCCTAGCATTGAAATCACCTACTATAAGGACTTCACCTAGCTACGAATATGTTGCAATATCCTCTTTTAAGGCTGAAAATGGATCTTTTTGGTCATGCCGTCTACCTTTGTAGATTTTTGAAACCCGTGGCGCAAAATAGCATGCTGCAATTCTCATGTGGTTTCCATTTTGTGATATTTTAAACCAAATGAATTGCTTATTTGAGTCTTATTTTTCTAACTGAATGAGATGACCTTCTTTTTCCCTTACTAAAATTGTGATACACTTGTCTCTTTTCCATTCCTTGCTTCATTGTTCCACACTGCCATCTTCCAGTATCCTTCAAACAGAGATGTCTTGCACCCTTCATGCTCATGTGTTTATATAAGGAAAATTATGTCTCTAACTTCCACAATAGGCCCTAACCCAAGTCCTTGTCTCCATGGGTAACCTCTACAGTTCCAACAAACTAATCTTAAGGAAACTTGGGTATGACTTGATTGCTATTTATTTTGACATGCAAGACTCACATTTGAGTCTTTGTCCCTAATTTCCCATACTGACCTTGCTTTTTGATTTCCTGTTGAAGAGTTTGTTGCCTCTTCTTTATTACCATCTTGCTGCTCTCTTTTGGAAGGAGGTCCAAATTGTGCTATCACAACTTTGCCTTTATAAATCCATGCTCTCTTTCCTCCATCTCTTGCTGCCCTAAAATTTAAAATTTCCTCCTTTCTTTCCTCTTGTTGTTTTACAGTTGAATCTTCTTCTAGGAAAAAACAAGAACCCCTCAAGAGATGTTTCTTGCTTAGAATGATATATTTATCATGCAAGCTAGGCATATTGACTTTTATGGGCCTCGCTCTCTCCCTGTTAAACTTACCCACCCTCCATGCTTGGCATATTTGTCCTTCCATATCAACTTGCCTTTCAAGAAGTCTCTTGCAAGGTCAAGAGTACATTCATTTTTCCCATAGTTATGTGATGTTACGTAAACATTTTGACTTGGTCAAGTTACATAACAATAACAATAAAAATAAACATAAAATACAAAAAGATATATATATATATATATACACCAAGTGCCTAGAGGGATCAAATCTCTTAAGGTGCAAACTTCTTTTAGAGTGACAAGAGTTTTGATCCCTTTCCACTCGTAGATCCGGAATCAAGGTGAATTTAGGCTGGTATATAATAATAATTATGTTGATAGGAGTGTTCTGGGGCATATAATCCATCGAAGGTGACACACCCGGTGATGTGGCCTGGGGATTGCACCCGGCGTGAGCCACACGAGCCCCTAAAATTACTAGATTGGTTGAAAATTTTCTTACCTCTACTTTCTTTAGCTTTGAAGGGGAATTTTATGAACAAACTTGTGGTGTCGCCATGGGCTCCCCCTTGCCTTTGTACTATTTAATTTGTTCAGGGAGGACTTTGAATCTAAAGGTTTGGCCTTGAATCAATACAAACCAAAGCTTCAGAAGAAATTTGTGGATGACACTTGTGTCATCTGGCCTCATGGTGAGGAAAGGAGGATGTCTTTCTCCAACATTTTAATAATGAGTCTAGCTCCATAAAGTTTACCATGGAATGTGAAACCAATGGGAGTGTGCCTTTTCTTGATGTCCTTATTTCAAAGAAGGATGATGGTTCATTATCACACGAGGTCTTTCGGAAGAAAAATCACACAAAACAATATCTTCATGCTAAGTCACACCATCTCCCTACTCAAAAGATGGATGTTCTCAACACTTTAGCTACTCGCGCCTTTAGAGTTTCTGATGATAGCCACCTTGATGGTAAGAAAATCCATCTCCTTAATGTTTTAAAAAGTAATGGTTATATTTGCACCAATGTCTCAAGTCTTTCCTTAAAGCTCACTATGGTTCTAAGATTAAAAAAGAACCAAAGGATTAGATTTCTCGGGTGCACCTTCCTTTTATCAAGGGAACCACGTATAATATTGTGAGGATCCTAAGAAAGCACAAGGTTCCCTCAAACTTTAGGCCTCTAAATGCCATTCAAAGTTCCCTAAGATCTGTAAAGGACCCGATGGACCCTAAGAATATGAAAGGTGTTTATATAATCCCATGTTCTTATGGGACATCCTATGTTGGTGAAATTGGCCGCTCAATAAATCAGAGGATTAGTGAGCATGAAACTCACATCAAACATGGAAGGACCCACTCCTCAGCTTTTGCAAAACATACAAAGAAGACGAAACACCACATCAACATTGAAGACACCTAGGTGGGTCATTGCTAGGATAGATCATTGCCATTGTGGTAAGTTTAGGGAGGCTATAGAGATTGAGAGAAGGCCAAACAATTTGAATAAAAACGATGGTTGGACAATTAATAGTTATTGGCTCCCTAACCTTTCTTCTTGAGTTTCTATTTTCATTCTTTAGCCCTCTTCTTTCATTTTTATTCATTTATTATTATTATTTATTTATTTATTTTAATATAAATATAATAAATAATATATAATTAATATTTATTATTACTAATTTTCCAGTTAGTTAATTGGTTGAGTCAGCTTTTATGTCTTTATAATTTATATTGTTAAAGTTGACCTAGTCTTGTTGACTTGAATTACTATGTATTATTTTTATTTCTCTTTTATTCTATATTGGTAATTTCTATCTAGAAAATTTTTTATTATTCTATGAATTAGATCACCAAATTTAATACTGCTAATTTTTAATTCTTAATAATAATAATTAAAAATTATTAAAAATTTTTTACATATGATAATTCTAATTAAAAAATTTTATGAAAAATTTAATCTTAATAACTGAGAGTAAAATGTGTATTCTAGATTAATGAGTATCAATTATTTAATATAAAATTATAAAAAAAATTCAATAAAATGTGTATTCTAGATTAATGAGCACCAATTATTTAATATAAAATTATAAAAAAATTTCAATGTTTCACCATCTCACTCTTAAAATTCTAAGACTACTCACTGGCTTTGAAACTAGAGCCAAGAAAACTAATTGAGACTCGTTGAAATGTGGGGGTAAACTCCCACCCACGATATGATACCCAGTACATCATAGTGTACAGTGCACTCCATCAAGAATAAGAATTTGAGAGAGTGGGCCGTGCAATCACACATGCCCCGTGGAAGTGGAGCTAGATGAATGTAAGGCTTATCATTCATTTATGGATGCCCTTTCTTAGTAACCAAATGAACACCTATCGGATATTTGTGTGGGTGATTTTATCATGGTTACAAATTTATAATAATAATAATAATAATAAAAATTAGTCCCTAATACACCATTATACTAAATAATAATAAACTAATTTAACTACATTATAAAATTGAACATTAATTAAATCTTTCCCTAAATAGTATTGTGTACAACTAACTAAGTAACTCTATTAAAGCCGACACGTTTGTCCGAGCCCCAATTCGATGTACATTGTTTTGGCCTTTCAGCCGAGTAGCTATATAATACTCATCCAACTCACAGCAATTTATCGCCGCAGCTTCGCATCTGATAGAATATAAAGCTCAGTATTGCTGGTTTTCTTATTTGAAGTTTGGCTGTGGTAAAAATCATTGTGATTCTTGAAAGAAGAGATGGCTTCGGATCCAAAATCCCAGTACCAGCAAGAATTTTACTTCGTTGCATATCCATTTCTGGAGTTGCCCGAGTTGAAGTCGCTCGAGAGAGAGTGTGCTGAGAATCGTAGGGTCCGCTCTGAGATAATCAAGAACATAAGAGCCACAAGGGTAAATAAAATAAACTTCTTGTTTTAAAGTTTCAGCATTTTGCACTGAGTCCAATTATAAGAGTTAGAGTGGAAGCTACTGTGTTTAAATTTCCTAGTCATTAGGGTTTTATACAATAGTTAAATGGAAGCTATAGTCTTCAGTCCTTTTTTCGTTAGGGTTTTGTACAACAAATATTTGTACGAGGTCAATATTAGTGTTAAAAAAGGAAAGATGGTTAAGTACGAAAAAGATAGAAATATTTGAATATGCAGACTGTCTGATTTGGTCTGGGTCTTACCCAATTTTGCATTTTGAACAAATTAGCCGTAGGTAGGTAAAGTGGACACACTGAATTTTAATATAAAAGGCTTTGTTGCAGGCAAAGCGGAGGGAAGTTGTGGAGAAGTTAAAGCCTCTCTTCGCTGAAGAAAAGGCCTGCAAAGAACGCTGCAACCAAATAAGTAAAAGGTTATCGGAATTGCAGTTCAATTTCAAGAACGTGAGAGTGCGAGCAAATGCCGGCGAAGACACTAATACATTCAAATCTGAAGCTGAGATTGATCGAGAGGTAGGATTTGTTAGTGTTTGTACCTTCAATTTTCTTTAAAATATTTATAGAACCAAACTCTTTTATCAAATGTTTTCTCTGTGGCTTGTGCAGGTGAGAAAACTGGAGGCTCAAATAAAGGGCGGGCGGAATACACGAGCAGAAGAGAACCACCTGCTGAAACAGTTAAAAGATCTGGAGAGATCGAGAGGACAAAATTTGAGCATTGAAGATTGGAATCTGAAGAGAAAATTGAAAGATATTTGAAATGCGAAAAAAGAGTTGAGGGAACTTGATTTCGAGATTTCCTCTCTGGAAAATGACCTCCAATACTATCGTAATTGGATGGATGAGGTATATCCATCTCTACAGCAACTAAGGAAGCAGCGATATCAAAACGTAAGTTTTCTACTAAATTCTTCTCTTCTTCTGAAACCCTAAGTATATATATTCTACTAAAATCTTCACTTCTTCTGAATATTTGGGGTCCAGTTATATTTAAGGTGATTTATAATATGTTGATACCGTCCTCCCTTCTTTCAGAATAAACTTTGTTTGCAAATGCGGGCCGAGACGGACGACGCAATATTTGACTACCTCGCCAACCCTAACCCTTCTGCTCTGGAAGACAGATCGAGGCTGGAGGTATCATTCTCTTCTTAATTTCTATTCTTTTCCACTAAGTTGGACGTGGAAGGAAACCTAAGTTGAATATCCACTCTCACTTGCAGGTTGAAAAGTTCATGAGATTATGGAATGCGAATAAAGAGTTCAGAGAGGAATACGAACAGAGAAAGTTGAGAGCTCAAAATGCCCCTTAATTCCAGTGCTGTAAATGGCGACTGACCCGACGTTTACAGTTACTAATATAGCGCGTGTATTCTCATTTATGGCTGTTTGTAACAGCCATAATATGGCTCTGATATTTTTGTGTTACATTTTGACAAACACTGGTACCATTCTGTAAGGGTTCTCTTTTAGGTAGGGCAAACACTGGTTTCAATCGAGAAGGGTGGTTTTTTTTGGGTTTAAGCTATCAACCTCAACCTAAGTCCATCTGTACTTGTTCTTTCCTTATTTTCATGTTACTTGTAACTCGTAGTATGACTTACTATGAAATAATTTGATGAATATTTTTCTTTTGCATCTTAAAAGAGGGATGACATGTCATAATTTTATAAGAGAATTTATGTGCTGAGTGTATTAACTTAAAGTCTAAATGATAAATTAAATTGTGAAATTAAGAAGCGTTAACATGTAAATTGATTAATGTTTTTTTGAAATTTAAATTTAGGTGAGGAAAAACCTAATAATCCATATTTATTATATGGCATGGCATATTTTATAGAAAGATAGAAATAATAATATTAAACTTTTTAATAACTTTTTATTTATTTTTTCAAAAATAAATACCTCTTATTTTCTTTCCCATAATCTTATTATTAAGGGAGAAGACCAAGGGATCTTTTGAAGTGAGTATAATTGTTGTGTGATGAAGTATATCAAAGGAGGAGAGCTTAATTGGCAATCTTCACTCTTTCAAGTATTGTCTAAACTTTAAAATTCAAGGTTCAAATTGTAACATTTCTCTAAATTCATTATGAAAAATATGAAGAATTTCACAATAATATAGAAAGGGCCAAAATTGGCCATGTTACCAATTTTTCTTATATAAATATCTTGAGGTTTTCATGAAAGTGCTTGGGAAGAAGCTTCATGTCTCAGGTATCTCCTTGCTACATAAATATTTAACATAGATTATTCCATATATTTATATACTTATATAAAGATTCCTGAAAATATATTAAAATCTGCCATGTTCCTCCCAACCATGAACTAAGTTTCTCAGTAGTATCCTTTGAGCTTTCTCCCAACTATGAACTACCTTTCTCATTAATTCCCTCTTAGCTCCAACTCCTCCATGAACAACTCAGTGGTTCTTTCTTAGTTCACACCTCCTTAACCCTTAGTAGCATCTTATTAATTTATGTGTTTAGGACAAATCTTTGTCTCCCCCTAGCCCTTTCCTTAAATCCAATTGCCTTTATCTCAAAATGCTCTTTAAATAGCTTCCACCTATGAAATTTATCTATACTCAGTATTATTTTCATACATAAATTCAAAAGGGCTCATCTTGAGTGATGCTTGATACCTATTATTATAGGAAGACTCATCTAAATTCAGAAAGCCCCCCCATTTCATGGGTTAGTTCATTACTTACATGCGTAGTATATCCTTAAGGACCTCTTTAAACCTTTCTGTTTGACCATTTATTTGTGGATGGTATGTCTTGTTAAATTTAAGTTGTGTAAACATTGGAGTAAACAATGTCTTCCAAAATTTGGAAGTGAATTTTACATCCATGTTTGATATATTAGCCTTTCTTATTTTGTGAAGTCTAAAAATTTCTTTCATGGACACTTATGCCACCTATAATTAGTTTGAATGAGTGTAAAATGAGCAAACTTAGACAACTTGTCTACCACAACCATAGTAAAATCATTATAGTTCCTAGTCTTTGGTAATCCAATAACAAAATCTAAGGAAATTTCCTCCCACTTCTATTTTAGTATATGAAAGTGGTTAATAATATTTTTGGGTGTTGATGCTCCACTTTTACTTGTTGACGTTCCTCGAATCTTTCTAGGTACTTGGCTACTTCCTTAAGCACATAAAGGCAACAAGTTCTTTTGTAAGTCCAAAGGAAAGCACTATAAATTTATAGTGTATGTATCACGCATGAAATATGTTTTTGGAATGTCTTCTTCTTTGATCCTTAGCTAGTGATAACGAGATTTGAGACTCCAAAGTGATGGTTAAACCAACAACACATTTCAGTAGGATTCATACATACACATACAAAAAGAGTCTATACGCACATGTGTAATCAAATTGATACATATATCATTTAGCGTAAACAAGATAGCTGAAATACAATATGACATATGCATGAAACATGCTCGCTCTAATATATTAAGAAGTGAAAGTTCCAATCATATAGTACAATCATGATGGACCACTTGTTCGGACACTGAAACATTACAATCAATGTTGCATGCTCCTTGAAAGAGATGTACTAGCTCTGCATTGTGGAGAAGCCAAGGCACGATAGGATACTCCCTAAGCTTTCTCTAAGAAACTCCTATCAGAAGCTTGGCTCACCAAAAGCTTCTAGAATGAATTATGAGGTACTATATATAGCAAAGGGTGGGGTGACG
>APFE031100534.1:8257-18326 GCA_000404065.3 Pinus taeda
CAATATGAGTATTATCTGATATCGTCCCTCTCCACTATCTCTCCTCTAGACTCGTTCGAAAATTGGCTAATTGATAGTGGTGGCCTAAGGCACTTCACTGGTTACAAGGAAGCTCTCTCCAATCTGATAGAGAAGGAGACAAACTTGGAGATTATTCTTGCAGACAATTCCACCTATCCCATAAAGGGTGTAGGGAATGTTACCCTTCAATTAAATTGGGATAACACAATCCATTTACAAGAAGTATTATATGTACCTGATCTCAAGAAGAACTTGGTGTCCATTTCGGTAATGGAATACAAAGGCTACAAGGTGGCATTCATCAATGGAAAGGTACGTGTTTGGAAAAATAATTTTAAAGATGATTTTACTATAGAAATCCGGGTTGACTTTTTATATCAAGTTGGAGGAAGTCCACTAGGGGTCATTTCTTGTGACACATCTCTACAATCTTAACTATGGCATCAGAGGTTTGCTCACCTTCATTATAAGGCTCTACCCGATGTGAGACAGATGGTGACAGGGATGCCGGAGTTCAAAGTAGAGGATGGAGGTGTATGCCCAGGATGTGATGAAGGAAAGCTTAAAAGAGGACCATTCCCCTCAAGTAATAGCAAGACCTCCGATATTTTGCAGTTGGTTCACTTCGACATATCTGGTATCATGCCCGTAAACTCTTTGGGAGGATATCTATAATATCTCACTTTTATAGATGATTATTCTCTCAAGACTTGGATCTACTTCTTGAAAAAGAAGGATGAAGTGTTCATCTAGTTCTGTCACTTCAAAGCCTTGATCGAAAATCAAACCAAGAAGAGAATCAATATATTAATGACTGATAATGGGACCGAGTATATATCCCATGAGTTCCATGACTTTTGCAAAGAAGCTGGCATTAAGAGGGAGACCACAACACCATACACTCTTGAGAAAAATGGTGTGGCTGAAAGGAAGAATCGTACGATTGTGGAAGTTGTTCGTGCCATGTTCCATGATCAAAGGCTTTCGAATTTTCTATGGGTCGAAGCTACGAATATCGTCGTGTATGTTCAAAACCGATGCCCTTATCAAGCATTGGACTCAAAGTCTCTCGAAGAAATGTTCACTGGTAAGAAACTCGATGTCTCTCATTTTAGAATTTTTGTAAGTCCCGTATACTTTCATGTGCTTAAAGAGAAGAGAAGTAAATTGGGTACATCTGGAAAGAAAGGAATCTTTGTGGGCTATAGCGAAAATAGTAAGGGCTATAGAATTTATGTGGCTGGTCAAAGGGAATTTGAGATAAGTCATGATGTTACCTTTGACGAAGATATGGCTCTCAGCAAGGTTGACCATCTTCTTATTCCAAGGAAGGATAAAAAAGTTGACACCAGGAAATTGGATGAAAAAGAAGATGAAACGTTTTCGAATGTTGAAGAACCTATGGATCATATTGGTCCTCCTCCTCAAGAGCCTTCCTCCTCTAGGAAGAGACCGTCATGGATTAGGGAGACTCTTGAAGATGCTGAGATACATATTGCACCCAGAGGGACTTTCTGTGAAAGCAAGAAGCCGACCAGGTATTAGGGATACTTGACAATTATGGGCACCATCATTCAAAATGAGCCTACATCATTCGAAGAAGCCGTGAAGCATCAAGTATCGAAGTATGGTATGAATGAAGAATACGAGTCCATCATGAATAATGATTTCTGGGATATGGTCCCCATACCCCAGGACAAATAATTTTTCACCTCGAAATGGCTTTACAAAATCAAGCATGGAGCTGATGGGAGTGCTAAAATGTACAAGGCTCGCTTTGTTACTTGAGGTTTCTCTCAAAAGAAAGGCATGGATAACGATGATATATTTGCACCTGTTGCCTAATACACCACCATCTGATTGATCATAGCGCTTGCTGCTTTGCAAGCATGGAACCTACATCAGATGGATGTCAAGATCACTTTCTTGCATGGTTCGATTAAAGAGGAAGTATATGTGGAACAACTCAAGGGGTTTGAGATTCATAATCAGGAATATCATGTATGCAGGTTGAAGAAAGCTCTCTATTGTTTGAAAAAAGAACCCCAAGCTTAGTATGAGAGGATCGATAGCTATTTGATGAAAATAGGATTCACTAGGAGTGAAGATGATCTGAACCTTTACTTTAAGGTTGAAGATAATAAGCCTCTCATACTGGTTTTGTATGTTGATCACCTATTTCTGACTAGTGTAGACCCTCTCATTAAAAAATCTAAGAGGGAGTTGGCTTTCGAATTTGAGATGAAGGACCTAGGACTGATGCACTACTTCCTAGGGTTGGAGGTCTAGAAAAATCAAGAAGAAATTTTCCTATCTCAAGGAAAATACATGGTGAAGATATTGGAAATATTTGGGATGGTGGAATGAAACACTGTGACTACCCCAATGGAGCTTAACTTCAAGAAGCTATGCGGTAGTGCTGCCAGACTTGTATTGGGAAATGCTTCTGAGTATCTTCAACTCATAGGAGAACTGATGTTCTTGGTGAACCCTCGTCTGGATATATGTTTTGCAGTCAACAAGTTGAGACAATATATGGTTGAGCCTCATCACTCACATTAGATTGGTGCCAAGAATATACTAAGATATCTTCAGGGCATAATCACTCATGGACTCAGATACACTGTTGGAGATGTGAGGTTGCATGGTTATTCCGATGCTGATTGGGTAGGCAGTGTGGTGGATCACAAGAGCACTTCTGGGTGCTCTTTCCTCTTGTGTTCTGCTTCAATATCCTAGATGAATAGGAAGCAGAAGTGAGTGGCTCTGAGCACCGCTGAGGTTGAATACATTATTGCCAGTATGGCCTCTTGTGAAGATGTCTAGTTGCGGAAGCTCTTTAGTGAGTTGTTTGGACATATGTTGGATACTACTGTGATCCTTTGCGACAACCAGAGTGGGATTCGTTTATCAGAGAATCCCATATTTCATGATAGCTCCAAGCACATCAATATTAGGTACCACTTTATCTGGGACATGGTACAACGAGGAGCAATAAGGCTCCATCATATTGGGACTGATGAACAGATTGCCGACATTTTGACGAAACCCCTCGGAAAGGTCAAATTCTTGAATTTCTGAGAATGACTAGGAGTCGTGGAGAGACCCTCTTATGTGGGTCCCATATGATATGTACATTGAGCTCTGGGAGCTCTGAGGGGCTTGGGGTACTTCTTGGAGTGATGAGCAACCATAGGGTGAGTGGTTCAACCTTCCCCTAGTAGTTTGTTGTGTATAGGGTGAGTGGTTCAGTCTTCCCCTTTGATGCCCTGTGGCGACATGTAGGCAGGATGAGTGGTTCATCCTTCTCCTATTGAGACATCCTACCCATGGAGTTTGGGACTCATGGGAAGTACCTCTCATCTGGCCAATGAGTAGGGAAATGAGGATAGGAACTATAGTAGTACCGATGGACGCATCATGTAACTGTTGTACTCCCTATCCTAGGATGATATGGATCTGGGATCAATTGGAACTGACTTCAGGTCAGTAAGTTGTATGAGACACTTTCTTTATTTGGAACTAATTTAGGATCAGTAAGAGTGGTATGACACACTCTTTTCATTGGGACTGACTTCGAGTGAGTAAGAGTGTTATGTGACACTCTATTTGGGGTTGACTTCGGGTATGTAAGAGTGTTATGTGACACTCTCTATTTGGGACTAACTTCGGGTCAGTAGAGAATGGTATGATACATTCTCAACCACTTATTATTCTTCATAGTTCAGCAGAGTAGAGAAGAACAATGTAGTGCACTGATGGCATAGATAGTACAGAGAGATAGATGGATTAGCATATGGAGTTCTCCCTAGTTGAGAGGGAGTGTTAAAATTGGCAGCTAGGGCCAAAATCCATGTGCATAACCTTATTTATGGCAGCTAATATTTTTCTTGGATTCCTCTCTTCGAGAGGTGTAAGATTCATCTAACGATCATCTGATTCCGAAATGCATTCATGGAGATATGAATTTATTTGTATTCTTGACAATTTGTCAAGGTCGGTGAGCAAGCAAAACAATGATTTTTGCCCCCAAATTATCTTCAATGTTTCATATAAAAGGAGGATACCTTGTGGCATTATTGCACTCATCTTAGCTCACATTCTTCTCTCTCTCCTACGCATTAGAGGAGCATCTCTCTCTCACACGTGTGGTTGAAAGGAGGACGCAGATTCTGGTTAGGGCAGCGTTGAATTGGGTTGATTGAGGTGCAAGTGGGTAGGTTGGACAACATTGACCAGCGTGGAGACTTCTTTGACTGCGGATTGGGTAGGGTGGCATCTCCTAGGCAGGCCGCATTTCTCAGTAGCTTCCTTGACCTATTTTGATACCACACTTTGACCAACATTGACTGTCAAAGGTTAACCACAGATCTGTCCCAGCATTGACTGCAGTTTAACTAGAGATTTCAAATTGTTTTGGGCTTCCTATTCTTGTTGTTAGAGGCTGAGTTGACTAAGGTTGATTAGAGGTCAAATGTGACCTGTTTGACTAACCTTGACTTTGCTCGTTAGGGTTTTGCTCTTGTTGTCATAAAAGTATAGACTTGTATAATTGTACTATCTATCAAGGGTTTCCCCGCATTGGGGTTTTTCCCTCGCTGGTGCGACATCTTGTGTCCTCTTGTCTTGACTTGTCTTCTACTGTTATATTTATGTTATATCAGCATTTTACTATCATGCTGATGTGATTGCTATTCTGAAATTGATATTGGGCTAATAAGAAAATTTGAAGTAAATTGCTCTTAAGCATAGAACATACCAAAATTAATAAATTTAGATGTTGTTATCTTTTCCACTTAAGTTCAATTCTTTCATAATGAGCATTTCTTGTAATGACATCAAACTAGTTTTAAAGACAATCATGTAAATATTTTAGGTTTTCTTAGAGAACATTCTTTTTTAGAATGACTTCTTTTTGCATCAAGGTCAAGTTGTCAACCTTTGTGGTCAATTGGATTTAGATGATGTTATCGTTTCCACTTAGGTTCAATTCTTTCATCCCTATCCTATAACAACAAGGTTCAAAGTCATAAACTCAACAAGTCACTTACTGAAATTAAACCTAGATGGAAAGGATAGCAAAGTAACTTCAGATTTGAAAGAAAAATGCAAGTAGACTTCAATGTCTTTGAAATTTCAAATATAGAAATCATTGAGTAAAAACCAAGATGAATTATTCTCCACAATAAAGTGAAATCTCATAATATCGCGTTAATGTTCAATGCAAAAATACTTTTGAATAGCCCAAGGCACTGGATAGATTATGTTTTAAATAACCATAGAATAATTCTTATGCTTCTTAGATAAAAAGATGTATTAGTTAAATCTAAAATGTAACCCCCCTCAATGAAAAGTATATATCTTAAATAAAGATGTATTAGTTAAATCTAAAATGTAAAGCCCCTCAATGAAAAGTAAATATTTTAATTGCTTTCACTCCATGGCTTTCGTAATTATGGGCTAAGTGTAAAGTCATGTGAAACTTTAATTTTAAGTTATTATGAAAAGGTTATGGCAAGTCTTGGAATTCATAGGATAAGATCCTAGATGAAAATTTACAAGACAGTTACTCCTCTCCCTAGAGATAAATAATCTCACAGAGTTACTCCTATCCCTAGAGATAAATAATCTCACTTGGGAGAAGAGAGCCAAGAGGGTGAGAGGGAAGAAAACCTGATGCAACCTTGGAGACATGGTAACTAGTTGGAAGATGTCTAGGAGAGAACAATCAAGTAGCTGGCTGGTGGTCACTATGCTTCTGTGAGTTCTCTGGTTAGATTGTTGTGGTCTTGATGCCCGAGAACATAACTTTATAGGTAGTTGTCTATCAACTACTCTCAGATTTGAAAAGGCTCAGGGGAGAATTGGACCTGATTGTCATTCTTAATGATTGGAAAGAATGGTATTTCTCCTAGTTGAATTCCAGGACTGCCAAAACCTAAACAGATAAGTATTTTAGTGCATGTTGGTAGAAACCTTCTAAAAATTATCTTTCTGTAAAATTACTTCTAAAAACTATTTTTATAGTTTTATGGTTGGCCTATCAAGTTGAAAAGCATAAATAGATAAGTGGGAAATGTACTGTTGAACCATTCCATGTTTGTTACATGTTTTAAGTATCATGGTTGCAATGGCAGATCCTTCCTGAAAAACTGTAATAGTAAGATACTTGATGTTTCACGTATCATGGTTGCAATGGCAGATCCTTCCTGAAAAACTGTAATAGTAAGATACTTGCTGTAAAGGCTGAGATAATTGTTCCTCTTGGAACAGAGTAGTTGAAGAGCCCTTAGAAATAAATGTTAATATTACATGGTAAACAATGTTTAAAGTAGTTGAAGAGCCCTTAGAAATAAATGTTAATATTACATGGTAAACAATGTAAACAGATATTATTTTACTGGTATGGTATGAGACTATGACGAACAAGGTTAGTTCCAGTTGGCAAGCGGCGTTGTACCATCCAGAACACCCCTTGTTCAAAATATATAAATACAATATTCTCCAAATGGTGAGTCGCAGGTCCCGCCTAATCACTGGAGCAGTAACAATACCAACTCTGTAATGAACAAAAACAGTAAAATTGCAATAGGTTGTAAGCCCACAGTAAACAAATACGAACTGGAAGTGCAAATAGTATCTGAATACCCATTTACAGCAAGGATTGATTCACAGCAATAAGCTGGAAATACATAAAAAGCTGAACCGTGAAGGTTAAAAGACGGAGCCAAACTGTTATATGCAATATTGTAATTGTAGGAAAGAAAACACGGCAATGACAAGACATGTAGAATATTCACCATTTAAATAAATAAGAACCCGGAGATACCCAGAATTCATACCCAGAGGTACTAAAATTTGCGCATAAAATCGGGCAGTATTGTAAACATTTGAATCCTGATTAACTAAGATAATCGTAATACCCAGAGAAGGGAGGCCGAATGGCCACATTCATAAAAGTTATATAGCTGAGCTGGCCAGAAAATCCAAGTCTGATTTCGGCAGCAAATTTATACTCCAATGCCGAGGAAACAGAAAAAGAATGAGCAAGATGGAATATGAAGAAAATGCTCTCTTTACATGTGTTTTACAGTTTGAGATCCAAAGAAGGCTTCCTTTCCTTCTTGCTTGACCCAGTAGACTTCTCCTACGTGAATATAAAAGGCTTCCTTTTCTTCTTGCTTGATTCAGTAGGCTTCTCTTCAGCGAATATATGGACCTTAGATCCTGCTGCGCCATCCAAAAGCGATTGAAATTTTGTGGGCATCTTTCCTGGAGTCGAAATGGTATCTGGGTTATTTGCACTCTGTAATATGGTTGAGGAATGAAGGCGTGAACTAGGTAGAGCAGTTGGTATATTTGCATTGATAACAGCTTCCAACAGAGCGGTAAACCCAAACATAGGACGAGGGTAGGAAGGCAAACGAGCAGCATGTTCATTGCGAAAAAGCAAATCGTAAGTACCCGCTAACTGCCTTGTCATGGTATCTGACATCATGGAAGCAGATGTACTCTGTGATGCAACCGAGTCAGGGAAGTTTGATATAAGTGTACCAGACTGAGGAACAATTGGAACCGTGGTGAAAGGGTTGGAAGGAAAAGCAGTATGGTTGCTGTGAACAAGCAAGTCAGAATTACCAGCTAGGTGCCTTGTCATGGTATCTGACATCATGGAAGCAAATGTACTCTGTGATGCAACCGAGTCATGAACGGTTGATATAAGTGTACCAGAGTGGGGAACAATTGGAACCGTGGGGAAAGGGCTGGAAGGCGAAGCAGTATGGTTGTTGTGAACAAGCAAGTCAGATCTACCAGTTATGGAGGATAGCATACTAGAGGAAGGGGATGATACACAAATGGGACAAGTAGCATACATCCTGGGATCAGTTGCACATTGTGATGCAACGGGGTTAGGAAAGCTTGACATAGGTGTAGCAGTTGGTATAAACTGAGGAACAATTGGAGCAATGGGAAAAGGGTTGGAAGGCAAAGCAGAATGGTTATTGTGAAGAAGCAAGTCAGAACTACCAGAAGTTCCATCAATATTTGAAGCACTGGAATCAAATTCAGATGGTGTTCCAGACAAATCTTTAGTTTCATCTCCATCTTTTCCTTCAGATGTCGTTTTAGATCTTCGTTTTGGCAGCTTTCCGGTCTCCAGAAAACGGAGTACATCGTTCTTCGACCTAAATTGACGTCCTGTAACTGGATCGCAGTAAAGCTGCAAATAAACAATTGTCACTCTCAGATTTACGGAGAAGAAATGAAAATAAAATAATAATTCGAAGCAAATACTTTCCCTTAACTTTCATGGTTTAAACGTGGTGGAATTCTGAATGGCCCACACAGTCATGGTTCAAACATGCAGATTATGATTACGGGCAGAACTCTGCATGACTCACATAGCTGGTTTAATATGTATGAGAAGCAGTCTTGGCACAAAGTCACAGTTACAGAGAACAGAGAACAGATGCAAGTTGCAACCATTAGATTCAAAATCCTTTTTGTTCCGCTATCCAAAAATCTTGAATATATAAATTATTTTCAACTTGACTTTGATTTGCCATCTTGATTATCATTTTCCTTTGACAAATTTGAAACTCTCATACACGATAACTACCTCTCATCATTTTTCTGGAAATGACCAGAAATCCTCATTGATATCAGAAAATTTATTCCCTGGAAAGATTGCTCCCTAAAAAAATGAGAGTGATGAAGAATCAAATCAAAACTGAAGGTGAGGAAGAATCAAATCAAAACTGAAACAGAAACAGTAAAAAAGAAAACTTCATAAATTTGATAAGGACATTACTTTTATCCTTACGAGAACAGAGAAAGGAGAAGAGGGCCTTTAACATACCTCAGGTAAAGTTCTCCTTCACTCTATATTATGACTATTTCAAATCTAACTATTTGGGTGGCCAGACAAATCACTATTTCAAATCTAACTATTTGAGTGGCCAGACAAATCAGTAACGCTGGCCTCTCAAATTTGCACCTTCCATTTTAACTATTATTCATTCATTACTCACCAGGTTAGGAAACTTCTCTAAGTAAAGAATAAGGTTAAGCATATCGAAGAGTTGGGCATTGGTTTTCAAACCAGGAGCATAAGCAGGAGAAACGACTGAGGGAAGCAGATCCTGTAAGTAGGAGGCAAATTCTGTAACAACCTCCATTGTTTGATTTATTTAAACATAGCTAAAATATATTTACTGCACATAACAGATCCCTGTCTCTAAAACTTCAAACAGCTTAGCGAAACAGCCATTAAAATGAAAATAAATTAAGGCAAGATGGTTGGCCGTGTACAGTTCAAAGAAAACAAAAACAGAGGTTTCAATCCAATACCTTATCTGCGGTGCCTGCACTGTAGCCACTCTTTCTGATTCTGAGTTCAGCTATCCATCCTTTGGGCAGCCATTCTGGCGGTGGAAAAGATATGAAAGGCTTCCGTAGTTTATATGTAGTAGTCGTACCAGGGAAGCTGTTAACTTGCTCTCCAGTGGTCTGAGCTTCAGATTTTGAAGGCTGTTCATTCTCAGCTCTGTCAAGTTTACTTTCCTGGTGAGAAGGCGAAAGCGGCTTGTTGTTTTCTGACTGAATTTCAGAAGGATTTTCAGTCTGTACCGTGCCAAGAATTTCATCAGGAGCAGTAGGAGCTTCATTTTCAGCTCCTTCATGTTTGATTTCATGATGAGAATGCAAAGGCGGCTTGGCATCCACCTTGTTTTCTGACTGAATTTCCATAGTGGAGGGCCAATGCAGATGGTATACGGATGGGTTTAGTGTTAAAAGGTTAAAATACGGTATACAGAATGCAAATTTGATTGGAATTTTGAGAGAAGTTATACTTCCATGCAAATTTGATTGGAATTTTGAGAGGAGTTATACTTCCATTTTGACGGTAATATACAGACTCTGTAATTCCAGAATTTTTGGCATATTTTGAGAGGATCTAAATAAGTTATTTTATTGAATAATGAATAAAATCCTGTCAGATATTTTGATAAAATTCAGCAGGATTTTTTTGTAAATTTAAGTTACA
>APFE031100534.1:47556-67902 GCA_000404065.3 Pinus taeda
AATGGGTACACAAAACAATAATGGGATGTAGTACCCCTATCCCTAATATGGGCTATGAAGGTAAAGGGTTTGGAAAACATGAAGAAGGCATAGTTGAGCCAATTGTTGTCGAGGAAAGGCCCAGGTATTTGGGTCTTGGTTATGGAAAACATGATGGAGAATGCTCCAAAGCCAACGATGCACATGAAGGTATTCCAAGGAAGACTTTCATTACATGTTAATTACCTCAAGATTGTGAAGTTTGTGTTCATGAGGAATGCAAAAGTTTTATACTCATTTTGCAAGAATATGCTCATAAGCATGCAACTAGTGGAAATGGAAAACAAGAGGATGTTGAAAGATCTAAGGCAATTGAAACCATTGTTGGTATTCTGAAGAGAGCCACTACCTCATCAAATTCACCTCTTCAAGAAGGAGACATAGGTGAATGTGCAAGGTATAAATCTGCCTTTAATCAAGTTTCTTTTGATTATGATCAATATGGTAAATGTTCAAATAAGATTTGGAGAAAATTTAAATGTTCCTTTTGTGGTTTAAATAACCATATTGTTTTGAGGTGTTGGAATAGGATAGCCATACATAGGAAAATTTCAAAACAAAAGAGACAGAAAGCCAAAGGTCCATTGGATAATGGAAACCATTTTGAAAAGAATATGCAATTATTTTTCACTCATTGCCATAAGCGGGGTCATCTTGTAGATAAGTGTTGGACTTTGCATCCAACAAGTAATCCATGAAATTTGAAGGTGGAGAGATATTTTGGCAAGAATGCAAAAGAGGATTCCATAATTGATGTGGTTCAGGATGATACACATGATGAAGTGCAATTGAAAGAAGCGCCATTGACATGGTTTGGAGAGAGATGGTTGGATTTCTTAACCAATTAATGCCTTGCATTTCTTTTTATAATTGATACAATTTTTTCCTTATTGATGGATTTCCTTGTTATTTGGATGCATTTATTTTCTCTTGAAAATATGTTGCATATTGCATGAAGCAAGATGTTATAAAAGTAGAGTTATGTTGCCTCACTTAGATGCAATAAAGGTGGAAATTTTCACTAACACATTTGCATGCATGTTGTATTCTTGAACTTTCATGTTTGTGCCAGGAAGGTGTTTGAAAGTGGAGTATGTTGACTCACTTTATTGTAGCAAATCTAGTCATGTCATGTCTTTAAGTACTCATACATACGAATGGGATTCTTGTACTTGTGAGAGAGTTGAGAATTGTTATACATGCATGATAGTTTGTGTGTGTGAATAGTGGAATTTTTAATAGTTTCATTGTGTTTGAACATGCATAAGTGCTTGAATTGTGTTGGTTGATTGCTTTGTTAACACGTATGTTGTCAACTTGAGAATGTTGATCATTTTCACATGCATGAGTGTCAGCTTGTGTGGTCGATTGATTGTTACATGTATGTTATATCAAAATGGAAGAGTTGATTTTGTCTCCAAAGATGAAAGGGGGATGTGACAAATTGTTTCGTGAGAATGTGGAATTCTTGTTGTAAATCATCAAGTTGTTGTACATGATTTTGCTTTACTTGAAAGTTAGTTGTTTGAAGAAGCATGTTTGTCAACTTGTGTTTAGTTGATGGTTTATACACCAAGATGTAAGAGTACATGGTGATGTTCACATGATGTGACATTTGTTGCTTTGAAGAAGCAAAAGGAAGATGTCATCAAGTTATATTCTTGCATGAGTGTTTTTCAAGGTTAATGGTGTTTTTTGTGACAAGATGTCACGGGATTTTGGAAGGTCCATGCTTGAGCAAGAGGCTCATGATTAGTCTTCTTTCTCAAATCATGAATTGAACAACATGTTAATACTAGAGGACGATGGAATCAAGAAGCGAAAGTGGACAAAAATGCCAAAAAAAATTGCAGCCACTGTAGACCATTTGACGTGTTAACGCCAAGAAGCCAAAGAGATGTCGAATACATTCTTCTAGATGTGGAATTTGGAACCATGGAGGTAAAAGAATGGTCATTTCTTTTCTTGTTATTACTGATATTGGAACTCATCGTTGTAGTTCACTCAGATGGGCTTAACTTGGAAAAGTGGTTTCCAAGGAGAAGCTTGCATCGAATACATGTGTTGCAAAGGAGGAACATGATTCTTAGTGGGAAGGCCATCAGTCAACTTTCCAAGCACCAAGGGATCACTTTAATACAACGGCGTGTTTAATCAGAAAGTAGCCGGCAAGTGTTGGATTAGGTTAGCAGCAAAAGGAGAACATTGGTTGAAGTGCCAAGCCATTTGCAAGGCAAGGCATGACAGTGAACCCAAGTGGTTTTCATGAAGATTTTTCAATGTAGAATCAATTGTACGTAAATATTCCTTGTATGTAAAACTAGCAAATTGATACTTTTTTTGAATTTCTTTACCAAGTTGGCCAAACTTAGAACTAGGGTATAAAGAGCAATTTTTTTTACTAAAATAGCGGGAGCCTAATTTTAATTTCTAAGTTTTTTTTAGCAATTTGGAAGAATTTGGTAATCATAATGTAAAGAAACTCTTTCACAAAGATCACTGGAACCCAAATCTAAACAAAAGAAATGATGAGCATTATTCTTTTGTACTTCAAAGTACTACACAACAATTTATTTCACCAACTTAACCATGGTTGAATTTTACAAAGGCCATATTAAAGGCATTCCAATTGAATGAAAATCTCAAGTAATTTCTTGTACTTGTGCACCTTATATTTACAAGTTGTTGCAAAAATAAATATTCTAAATCAAATACAGGTATAGCTTATAAGTAGGAGGCACATTCTGTAGATACCATACTGTGATTTTGAGCGTCGTTGCTCTGAACTACAACAACCTCCATTCTTTGATTTGTTTAAACATAGCTAAGAATATATTTATTGCACATAATAGACCCGTCTCTAAAATTTCAAACAGCTTAGCGAAACAACAATTAAAATGAAAATAAATTAAGGCAAGATGGTTGGCCTTCTTCAATTCAAAGAAGACAAAAACAAAAGCTTCAATCCAATGCTAAACATGGAGGAAAACAAAAACATAGGCTTTAGTCCAATGCTAAACATGGAGGAAAATAAGTGGGTATCAATACCTTACCTACAGTGCCTACATTGTAGCCTCTCTTTCTAATTCTGAGTTCAGTGATCCATTCGTTAGGTCGCCATTTTGGCGATTCAAATGACATGAAAGGCTTCCATAGTTTAAATGAAGTAGTCGTACCAGCCCAACTGTTAACTTTCTCTCCAGTGGTCTGAGCTTCAATGGTTTGAGGTTAGATATCCAAGATGAAATCAACATACTTTCTTGTAGGACAATAGAGGAAGCATACCAGTGTGACTTGAAGGCAGAAGAAAAGATAGTTAGGAAGCAAGGCTCTGGAAGAGGACATGGTTTTTCCAAAGGGAAAGGACAGACAAATGGAAGAGGAAAGTTTCCTGTGTAAAAGAATGATGAAGGCAACTCAAATTAGCAAGGGCAGTCAGAGAAAGAAGGTGGCAGCAGAGGAGGAAGATCTTGCTAGAGAGGTAGAGATAGAGGAAGAGGAAATGAGACTGTCTACCAGTGTTACAGATGTAAAAAATTGGGTCACCGATCTTGAATTTCCTAAGAATGACAATATGGGACAACAAGGTGCATACTTAGCTCAAACCGAAGCAATAGAGGCACAAGTACCTAAGGTAGAGAATGTGTTAGAGACTGGAGAGGTGTTGATGATGTACAAAGTCCTCTTAAAATTAGCAAAGGAGACTGTTGAACCAGTCCAAAGGAAATCCTCATTCAAGACAATGTGTATGGCAAAAGGAAAATGTTGCAAATTGGTGGTTGACAACGGAAGTAGAGACAATCTACTCTCCCAAGAAATGGTGGAAAAATTAGGATTGAAAAAGATTAAGCACCCCACACCTTATAAGGTATTGTGGTTGAAAAAAGGACACCAATTGTTGGTGCATGAGCAAAGTGAAGTTGAGTTTTAGATAGGCAAGTATAAAGACAAGGTGCTCTGTGACATAATGCCAATGGATGCTTGTCACATTCTTTTGGGTTGCCCATGGCAGTTTGATAGGAAGGTGACACATGATGGAGAGAGCAATTGTTATAAGTTCAAAAAGGATGTCATCAAGCACACTCTTGTACCATTGAAAGAGGAAGGTACAACTGAAACAAGCAACCCAAAAGAATTGTTGCTTAGTGGAAAGGAATTTCTATAACAGATGGAAGAAGAAGAGTTAAGCTATGCAGTGGTTTGCAAGCTAAAGCTAGTACTTTTGCACACTGAAATTGTAGATTTACCTATCGAAGTTCAGGAGTGTTTGTATGAGTTTCATGATATTGTAGTTGATGAATTTACAAGTGAGTTTCCACCCAAGAGAAGCATCAATCATCACATAGACTTGATATTGGGAGAAAGTCTTCTAAACAAGGCTACATATTGAATGACATCCAAAGAGAATGAGGAAGTGAGGAAGCAAGTCCAAGAATTATTGGACAAATGACTAATAAGAGAAATTTTGAGCGTGTGTGTGGTACCTATAGTACTAAGTCCAAAGAAGGGTGGATAATGGAGAATGTGCACTGACTATAGAGCAATCAACAAGATCACCATTTGTTTATAGGTTTCCATTGACATGGATGGATGATATGATGGATTGCTTGGGTGGGGCAAGTTAATTCTCAAAGATTGACCTTGAAAGTGGTTATCATCAAGTTTGGATCAGAGAAGGAGACGAGTGGAAGACAACTTTCAAGACCAATGAAGGCTTGTACGAGTTGATGGTCATGCCATTTGGCTTGTCAAATGGACTCAGTACCTTTATGCAGATGATGAATGAAGTCTTGGAGGAGTTCATTGGTAAGTTTGTCATTGTTTATTGGATGACATTTTAATTTTCATTCAAACTAAAGAAAAGAACTTGAGACATTTGAAGTATGTTTTAGAGAGGTTGCAAAAACAAAAACTATTGATTAACATGAAGAAGTCTTCTTTTATGAAGAGTGAGCTTGTATACTTGGGTTTTTTCATTTTTAAGGATGGCTTGAAAATGGATCCAGAGAAGTTAGAAGCAATTGTAAATTGGCCCTCACCTAAGAATATTTTTGAGGTGAGAAGTTTTCATGGCTTAAACAGCTTCTATAGAAAATTTATCAGGAATTTTAATGGCATTTGTGCACCTCATTGACACCATCAAGAAGAATAGGAAGCCATTTTATTGGACAGCAGTAGCAAAAAAAAATAAAATCAATTATTGAAGAAGAAGATCACTGAGAAGCCAGTGTTGAAGTTGTCAGACTTCAATCAGCCCTTTCAAGGGAGATGTGATGCTAGTGGGACATCCATTGGAGTTGTAATGAGGCAAGAAGATAAGCACATTGCATATTTCAGTGAGAAGATAAATGAAGCAAAACATAAACACTCTTCCTACGACAAATAATTTTATGCGATGGTTCAAGAATTAAAGCATTGGAGGCATTACTTGATGCCTAAGGAGTTCGTTCTATACACAGATAATTTTGTCTTACAATACATTATGCAACAACATAAGTTGAATCATAAACATGCAAAGTGGGTGGAGTTCCTTCAAAATTTCATTTTGTTTCAAAGCATATTAGTGGTAAGGAAAATAAGGTTGTTGATGCCTTGAGTAGGAGATGCTTAATCATGCAGGAAAGTCAAATGCAAATTTTAGGCTTTGATTATTTGAAGGACTTGTATGACATTGATGCTGATTTTAAAGAAGCTTTTCCAGCGTGTAAAAATGCAGTCAATAGGGACAATAGTCCACGGAAAGAGTTTATGTTGCAGGATGGGTTATTGTTCAAGAACAATTTGCTATGTATTCCCAATTTCTCAATGAGGGAAAACATGGTCAAGAAAGCCATGATGGTAGGTTGGCTAAACACTTTGGTGTTGAGAAAACACTTGGGCAACTGAGTCACTTTTCTTTTTGGCCTAAGATGAAGGCATATGTACAAAGGTACATGAGTAAGTGCAAGGTATGTCAACATGTGAAAGGGAGAAGTCAGAATGCTCGACTATACATGCCATTACCCATTCCCAACGGACCTTGGGATTTAGTGAGTATGGACTTTGTTTTGGGTTTACCGAGAACCCAACGAGGTAATGATCCAATCCTTGTAGTTGTGGATATATTTACTAATATGGCTCATTTCATTCCGTGTTTCAAAACTAGTGATGCTACCCATGTGGCTAATTTGTTTTTTGATGAGATTGTTCAATTGCATGGTTTTCTAAAATGTATAATCTCTAACAGGGATACAAGATTCACCGGACATTTCTAGAGGACCTTGTGGAAGAAACTTGGCACTAAGCTAAATTTTAGCTTAGCCTATCATCCACAGTCTGATGGGAAAACAAAGGTTGTAAAGATGAGTTTGGGTAATTTGTTGAGGAGTTTAGTAGGTGACTGACCAAAGCAATGGGATCATGTGCTAACCCAATTTGATTTTGCCTATAATGACTCACCAAATAGGAGCACAAGAAAAAGTCTATTTCAGATCTTGTACGATATTCATCTGAGGGTAATTTGTGAGCTAAGAGATTTGGGAAAGCTTGAGCATAGAAAGTGCTAATGGAGATGATTTTGCAATAGTCATGAGCTGCATGAGAAGGTAAAACAAAGATTGCAAGATACAAGCAACATCTACAACCAATGAGAAGATTTACACAGGAAAGAGGTAAACTTTGAAGTGGGAGATGTGGTCCTAGCTCACCTAAGAAAAGAGAGGTTTCCAGGGGGAGAATATAAAAATTTGAAAATGAAGAAGATAGGACATTGTAAGATCCTCTGCAAGTTTTCAAAGAATTCTTATGAGCTCGAGTTACCTCTAGGAATTGGCATTTCACCCATTTTTAATGTAGAAGATTTGTATCCCTACACAGTTGGTGATGTGGATCCAACTTTTGGGAATCTTGACCAGAATGAAGGAATGGAACAACAGTGGCTGAAACAAATGCGCGTGGCAAAGAGTTTAGACACTGGACAGATTTTGGATACACATGTTGCAAAGAAGACTAGAATGAAATAATACTTGGAATATCTTGTAAAATGGAAAGACCATTTGATGGAGGATTCTACTTGGATGGTTGAAACAACACTACAGAAAGTAGGCCACTCTATAGAAGGTCTTATGAGCAAGAGCTCATAAATTGTTTCTTCCATGGGGAGTCTGATGCAGGTGCATAAGGCCGAGAACATAAAAATAATAAGTTATTAAAGTCACACCAAGAGCCTAGAAATGTGATGGATTGATCACATGCCAAGCCTAGAACAGTTTAAAGTTTACTAGTGAAAATATTTTGATATTTAGTTAAGATTAGTTAGGAACATCTAGTTAAAAGAAATGATTTTTATAGTTAGTTGAGAGTTAAAGCTAAGGGAAATTGGTTCGGAATTTGGTTCACATCCGTGAACTCATTCTTGCAAAAAAAATTCAGTTTTTGAAAACAAGAAGAGAGAACATTTTAGAAAACGGGAGACTTTTGGAGTGTGTATGGGGCATGGATTTTGTTCTTTGTGTGAGATTAAAGTTAACTGAACATCTTTTCTTAGAGGCTTGCTAACAATGATATTAATATCTGGATTTTGAAATCTCTTTGGCCATTACTCTTTAATATATTTCCCAGAAAAATTACAGTGTATAGTGAATAATTTGTGCATTGTATTCTCTCTGTTATTTACATTTAAATGAGAACCTAGAGAATCACATTTCATTAAATCCGTAATCTCATCCTTTTGTGTCCAAGATTATATATTGGAAAAAGCCATTTACGCTACACGTTCGAGAATATAGAGCACTCTGTGTCAAGCCAACAAAAGAAGGGAAAATTGTCATCAAACTTGTGGGTCAAATTCTAATCAAAGAAAGACAAAAAACGAAATTCCCCATGTGGGTTTTTGTGCCGAGCAGGGTATGTTTGCTAACACGCCAGCGATTTTCCCAAAATATCCTTGGTTCGGGATTTCTGAAGTGATCTTTAAGCTGTGTTTTTGTAGACTACGTGACTGGAGAAAACGAATTGTTCCCTTGCACCAACACCTGTATTTGTAGGAACTGAAGCTGAAAAAGACAACTTCTTGTTCCCTTGTAAAAGACAAATTGTTGTTCCCTTGTACCAATGTCTATGTTAACCTCACTCTCATGTGTTAAAAATAATTATAAGCCCAAAATAATTAAATTAATTAAAATCAAGAAAGTTGGATTTAATCCTACCTTTCTAGATTGAGTTTATTCCTCATAATTAGGAGTCAAGTTAGGCCTAGTTGGTTGAGAGATTCTCTCCAACTAGTTAAGATCCTAGATTAATGTTTGGTTGAGATATTTGCTCAACCATAATGTCCAAGATAAATGCACTATCTTGAGACAACTTCTCCTCATGTATTTATATGTATCATAACCATTATTTTAATAATGAGAATGTGAGGAATGTTGTGAGGCATTTTCCTGTCTCTGTTGTTTATGTCTCTGATATTTTTATATATGCTTATTTGATATCCTTCATGTGGTATTAGAGCTTAGACAATGCCTCTTGAGGGTCAAGAAACAGACCAGTTCTCTTCAGGTGAGCATAGGAAGGAAGAGTAAATTTGGGCTCAACACAATCTAGCAAGCACAGTTTAGCATGGGAACAAAATCATGATGCTTCCATTTCTATGCAATCAGAAGATGGTGGACAATAAGCTTCTCAGGGTTTTCCATTTCAGCTTGCAATGTGGGACTTTGGACAGTGTGATGCAAGCTTTCACATCTTGGCTTGTTGAAGGAACTGTGAATAAATCAACGTTTCAGAAGTGCATTGGATCACCAATTGAGTTTTATGCTTTTAGTTTGAGTCATTGTTAGCATCATTTTTTCTTTAATATTGAAATTAAATGTTGCTTTCTCTCATCGCTGAAATACTTAGCCTTTCTTACTGACCCCTCAACCCTGACCTCAAGTGGCTCTTCTCCTGCTCACACATACCCTTAGGCTCTACACACTCAACCAGCTCACGTACTTCTGCTATTATTGTACCCAGAATCAATGGATGCTTTCTCTGCCGCTGAGACTGGTGCATTATATTCCCAATCACCCCTTCCGATACTTGGCTACTTTACTGCATAAAAGTGACCAAGTGACACCAAAAACTTGTGAACAAGAAGCCCACGGAAGCCCCGAAGCCCCGAAGCTTCTAAAGCACTGAAGTGCAGTAAATAAATAGCATAAACAATGTAACTCTCAGCCATTACAAACTTATTCTAGTGGTTACACTCCCAACAGTGAGGAGAAAAGTTCAGGACAAAGGAATTACAAAAGAGAAAGTTTCTTTCCAAAGAAAGCCATTACAATGAAGAAAACTGCGTTGAAGAATCAATATTTGCCACAAGTAGCTGCCAATGTTTTCCAGATAAAATTGTCTAAGAACCAACGTTTTCTAGGTTTACTTCTCCAAAAAACCATTTTCATAAAGCTATGGCTTTATAATATAAATATTGAAACGTGGCAAACATTTTTTTTTGAAGTGATTTCATGAATTCACTTTTTAATAGGAGTTTAAAAGGTATTGAAAGGTAAGTTTACTCTTGGAGACAAGATATGTTTTTTTTATTGGTTTGAAATTTGTAATTCTTGGAGAGATAAGAAGTGTTGGTACGCTGATATTCTGAAATGGAGAGATAAGAGATGTCGCTATTTTTTTTATAAATGGATTATTAAGGTGTAAAATTTTGTAAATGGTTTTTTAGAGACATAAGTGATCATAGAATTTTTGGATGAGATAAAGGTGTATTGAATTTTTTTATTTTGGAGATATAAGGTATGATTTTGTGGAATGATACAGTGAAATTATTTTTGTTGTAATTTTGAAGTGATAATTGTTTTGTATTTGGAGAGATAAGTGAATTTGTTTAAGAGAAAGTCATTGTTGTAATCCAAAGTAATATTTTACTTTGAGAGAGATTGAGTCAGTGAACATCTAGTTTTTGAAAACAATTTACTTCCAAGGAGTTCTCAAACTTTGTGCTTGAGAAATTTCAACGAAGATGTTGTAAAGATGAAAGGTTGATGTACTCAAATACTTAATAAAGACATATTTTTTGTGGTGTTGAAGTGTCCTAGATCCGCCTAAAATTGAATAAGGGGATATTAAGAACACCTTGTGTAGTGCATGATTCTTGATGTTGCTTATTTTTTGTGTCTAATTTTGACACTATCCTTATAATATGGTACACGTGGAGTACACAACAAATTAAACAAATGCATGCACATAATAAATTCTCTTCAAGCTTAGGTAATCAAACAAACTATAAGCAATCAAGAAGCAGCGACACATAATCAAGTTGTCAATCTACATCAACATCCAATCAAGTTAATGAAGTTGTCATCTACATCAACAATCAACTACATCAACTTTTTGACAATGCACTTGCAATAATTTTGTACTCAAAACAAAATTGTAACTTGAAAATAATATTATTTTTTGTAAGTTAACTTGTAACCAAGTTCAAATCAAATTGAGTTGAATTGTAAGGGTGCATTCTCAATGGAACCCGACAACTAAGCTTTGAATTGATAAGGAGTCCTGATTCCATTGTTTTCAACTTAGTCATCAAATTCATTTGAACTTGTCATTAAATCATTGTAACTCTTCTCTTGTGCATTTTTTGATAGTATTCTATACCCTTCTTTGGAATATTCAAGCAATGATCAAGAAAACAAATTCAAGCTAGAGATCAAGCAAGTTCAAAAACAAGCAATCGTGATCAAGTGAGCGTGAAAGCAAGAAAGTACTAGTTCAAATAATCAATTGTTAACACAAGTTCAAGCGAGCATGCAACAATCAACCAAGCATCAAGCCAGCGAGTTCAACTCTAAAGCAATCAAATGTGATATTCAAATAACAATCAAGCAAGTTCAAATCTACAACAAGCGAGTGTGAGTTATAGTATTCAATTATTCAAGTCAGCATGTATCAAAGCAAACAAGTTTAACCAAGCAAGTTAGAGAGATCAAGCAAGTGAGCGTGATAAAATAAATCAAGTGAGTGTGAAGTCGATTGAATCATTCACCAAGTTCAAGCGAGTGTGAAGTTGATTGAAGCATTCAAAAAGTTCAAGTGAGCGTGAATTCAAGCAAGTTCACATGGAGAAAAACATTGAGTTGTTACAGATTCTTAACAATCTGATCCTATCAACTGTTGAAGACATGGTGAAAATCAACAAAGCAACTCTTGTTGATATTCAAATGCATTTACAACAACCACATGAGACAATTGAGTTTCCTCAACTGGAGTCACAATTACAATGAGATGAGTTGCAATAGAGGAGTGATGCTTCATTCAACCATACATATGAATAAAAATGATGATTCCAAATCACTCATCCAAACAACTTTGTGTAGAAGTTGTCCATGATCAAGTTCAACTTTCTTCTTCCAAGCCAATCATCAATCCGTGGGAAGAAATCCAAAGAAACAAAAATCTGTGTGGATTAGGATATGACAAAGATGACAACAACTTACATATCCCAGATTATTCAAAGCCGATAAAGTTCATCAATGCAGGATTTCTTGATCAAGTAACATCAACAAGCCATGTGAAAGTTGAAGACAAACCCACATGCAAACATTTTCAAAGAACAGGTCACATGGAAGATCATTGTTTTGATCTCCATCCTTGTCACCATTGTGGCAAGTAGAATCACTCATCAAAAAAATGTGCAAACAAAACCAACCAACCAGGTTGAAGATCAATTATGCATGGACTGATCTTTGGGAATGGCCATCAACAGTTAAACAATTGTATAAATTTTACAACTGAATTCAATCTCACCTATTGCAGCCAACAATCAAATGAAGATGATACTCTCATGCATCTGAACAAAAGAGTACAATAGGGGGGCAGTTCAGAAATCAAACGTAGATGATTGTCTCTCCTTTCAACTGAGAAAGGGGGGAATTAAGGGTGGTTTTCAGACTAAAAGTCTCGACAACATCAACAAAAGAAGCCAATGGGCATCATCAAAGTAGGGGCAGTTTCAACATCATCAAATTCACTAGTGGGCGCTATCAACATTTTGTTAGTGGACAAGCAAATGGGATGCTGATTGAAAGCAAAGGACAAATGTATTCTTTTGCAGCTTGGCACCTGATGGATTTTTCAAGAGATGTATCAGACTTGCAGTTAATTCGTGTTCTCATTAGATTGGAGTTTTTGCAGCATCCAACTTTGGCAATTTTTCAGGCATCGTTTTTTAGGATCAACCGTTTCAGCATGAGAATTTGGAAGATGGTTCTTGGTTCTTATTTTGGACTTATCATTGAGGGGAGGAACATTAACCTCGCTCTCATGAGTTAAAAACAATTATAAGCCCAAAATAATTAGATTAATTAAAATCAAGAAAGTTGGATTTAATCCTACCTTTCTAGATTGAGTTTGTTCCTCATAATTAGGAGTTAGGTTAGGCCTAGTTGGTTGAGAGATTCTCTCCAACTAGTTAGGCTCCTAGATTACTATTTGGTTGAGAGATTTGCTCAACCATAGTGTCCATGATAGATGCACTATCTTGAGACAAATTCTTCTTATGTATTTATATGTATCATAAACATTATTTTAATAATGAGAATGTGAGGAATGTTGTGAGGCCTTTTCTGCCACGCCTTTTTCTTTATGTCTCTGATATTTTTATATATGCTTATTTGATCTCCTTAAGCTTGTGGTTTGCAGAAATAGCAACCATCAATTTGTG
Source organism: Pinus taeda (assembly GCA_000404065.3). Classification (NCBI taxonomy): domain Eukaryota; kingdom Viridiplantae; phylum Streptophyta; class Pinopsida; order Pinales; family Pinaceae; genus Pinus; species Pinus taeda. Next base: position 60,293 of record APFE031100534.1, read on the forward strand.
CTTGTTGTTCCCTTACACCAACGATAGTGGTTTCAGAGATAGCAACCATCAATTTGTGTTTGATGTTCCCTTGCACCAATGCTTGTGGGTTGCAAAGATAGAAACCATGAGTGCTTACCTTAAAATGTATGATAATTTTTAGAATGTGTGATAATTATTTTAAATTTTATTAATATTGATGTGTTTTTGGTTGAGATTTTCTTAATATTAATTATATTCCACAACTTATCTTAAAATGTATGATAACATTTAGAATGTGTGATAATTATTTTAGATTTTATTAATATTGATGTGTTTTCAACTGAGACTTTCTTATTATTAATTATATTCCACAATGAATATTTATCTTTAAAAACAACTCATATTTTTCTCCAAGAATTGTTATACTTTTTTATTTTAGAATATACATTATTATTGAAAAATGTAATAATTATCTAAAACTTTATTATTATTAGTGTATTTTCATCTTGAAATATGTGTAGTTATTTATAAAATTTCAATAAAACAAAAATAATATATTCAATAAAACCTTTTGGTAAAAAATTGCATTTAGATATGGGTGGATAATGAAATAAAATATTATGAATGATGTATCTATAATTTTATTGGAAGAAGTCAATTATATCTTTATTATATGTTTTTATTTATGTATGATATTTTTTTTATTATTGTTATGTTTTTATCTTGAAAGATGTGTAATTAGTTATAATTTTTAACTTATTATAGAAAAATAAAATGAAAAGTAATATTTCAAAAAGTTGTCTTTAGGGCGACTTTTTAGAAGCTTTTCAGGTGGGGTTTTCCGGTCTAATAGCTCTAAAATCCGGCAATAATTTATTGAAATCAAAAGTTTGATAGGTGACCCTACACAATCAAAGTGCCCTAGGGGTTTTTCATGGTAAAGTGCCCTAGGGGTTTTTTAGGATGATGAATCCATATATACAATAAAAAAGACCAGTTTAAATAACACAAATCAAGATTTCACCTCAAAATTTTCCACCGCTTTCTAGCACGAGAAAGTCCAGAAAGGCGCACTAAAAACAACTTCATTTCAAACTAAGTTTATTTATTTTATCACATGACCTTTTTTTAAATATAATATTTTAAAAAGATGTATCCTCTATTTAATTGGCCATACAAAATAATAATTTTTTAAAACTTTATTATTATTTTATTTTATTATTTGCATCTTGAATAATGTGCAACTATTTTAAAATTTTTTATATAATAAAATAAAAAAGTAAAAAATAATATTTTAGATCAAAATTCATGCAATATTATGGAGAAACTTACTCCTCCCACTATCAAAACATGCATTCAAAAAATTTTGTTAAAAAGATTGTACCAACATTATTATAAGTTTATATCATATTCTCAACGTAATTATAAGTTTATATCATGTTCTCATTTGTATGAGAATTATAATAGCATGTTCTCATTTCGAAATGGAAGAGAATTATTATACTCTCATCTTGAAATGCAAAAGAATTATTATATAATATTATTATATGGAAAATTAAAACGAATATTTAAATTTTTTAGTGTGTTTTTTATCTAGAAAAATGTGTAATGATTCAGAAAATTTTAATTAAAAAAAAAATAAACATTTTAGTTCAAATCTCATGTTACTTAACCTTTCTTTCCAAATAAAATATTATGGAGACATACTCCTTCATATAAAAAGATATGGAGAGATGTATTTTTCTATTTGATTCACTATCACAAAGCAAACAATATGTATATAGCAATTCAACAACATTTTTATAAAATTAAGTTAGTAAGTTTAATCTTCTTTACTAGTTTATTTTTTCTAATTAAGTGATTATTTATTTACTTTTATTTTTATTTTTATTATTATTATGTGAATTTTTTAAACCAGCTTAGATACATCTGAACTCTTTATCTACCATCTTAGATATCGATACTTGATAGATCTAGAGTTAATGGATCTAGGATAGTTTAGTTTAATTAATTATTATTATTATTGACGTCAATCAACATATTTACACAACTACATTATAACATCTCTTCCATATTGAGCTAGAGCTCTCTCGGCCTATAAACTAAAACAAACTATTTTGTACTCATTAATTTACTTATCTTATATTATCTCTCACCAAGTTAGTAGCTCACTCTCCATTATTATAGAAATAAAAGAGGAATATTTATATCATAACTAACACGTTTTTATTTAATGATTCATGTTAATTATTTATAACTTTATTATTAAAAGACAAGCAATATATTGAGATCTACATCATAAATGTGAAAGCATTCCATATATACATCATTAAATGTGAAAGTATTCCACATTGAATATTAATATTGGAACGGAATTCGACCATACCATTTCAAGTAAGATTGTAATTTTTTATTGTTTAAAACACATTTTGAATCCATATATAGATTTAGCACCTTGAAAAACTCCATAGACATTCGAACTCTATAGATTAAATAACTTAAACTCAATTTTTTAAAAATCTTGATAGGATTTTCCTTAAAATTAATCAGAAAAATACCCTGAAAAGGGTCATTTCATCTATTAGTTGAAATATGTCATTAATTAAAAATATCTGACTAATAATTAATTAAATATGATATAAGTATTAATATATATTTAATTAATTGTTGAGTTGTCCAATGTCTATTGTTAATTTAATTACAATAATATGATTTGTCAAATATTATCAATGGTCACCTATGAAATCAATCTTTTATTCTTCAAGATAATCAAAATGAAAAATAAGTAATCTCATACAAAAATGTAAATTATAATTAAAAATAAAACCTTTAAAACTATAAATTTATAAACCAATAACAATAAAAAAAATTAAAAAATTAAGTATTTTTTCCCTTTACATTTATGCTAAGTTGTTAAATTAAAACATTGATTGAGACTTATATCTCTCTTGGATGAATCTCTCTCTTGAACATAGTCTCTCCTCCAACCTGCATAAACTTACAAATTGAAAAAGAGGCACATCTAAACTCTCTCACTTGAAACTTTATTCGTTCCTTGAAATTCATAGAATACAAATCTTGATTGATATAATGAACACATTGCAATCATGATCCATGTGGATATTGGTAGCCACTCTCCTATTTCACCTAGACCTCCAGTAGGTTTCATATGTTTCCTTGTTTATTTCAACATTTACTATTTTTAGCGATTTTCTGGGTCTTGAACTTTCGAAGCACTTTTGACCCCCTAAATTGTGTTTTTTTTAGGTCCGCAATAGGCCCACCACCATAGGCAAGGAAATGTAGAAAATCATGTAGCACTCAGAGAAACCTTTCCAACAAGGTAGCGTACGTGCCAAACAGAGATAATATGACCAAGTTATGACCCTGGGAAATTGGCTGCCCAACTAACCCTAATGAGACCAACAAACTCTTAATGTTCCATTTCTTGGGGTTAGGGTTTTCCCTCGCTATCAATAATAAATAGGCCCTCGAGCCTCATTGTAACACGGTTGAGAGGAATGTATCCACTACATCTCTTCTAAGAGATAAGCTAACATTGCCCAAGCTAGTTTATTTCCATTATGTTTGTAAGCATATTTCAATATTATGATATTAATGAAATCAAGTGTTATTTGTGCTGCATCTTTGTATTTATGATTATATCTGTAATTTGTTTCGTTCTTGTTTAAGTTCGGATTAGTGGTATCAGAGAAATCTGCTCTTTCTTTGTTTTTCTTTGCAAGTCCCCAACGAGGTCAAGGTATAAGGAGTTAGGGCTCCATCTGGTTGAATCTTTGCAAGACCAGCCTCGCAAACCCTCATGATCTCCCATGGCAGAAGAAAAGAAAGACGAGGGGGCAGGAGATCCTTGCAAAATATTTCTCGAGGAAGCTCTCAAGCGATAGAGGAACATGGTGATGGATAACGTTTCCTAGATCCTTCGACGACTACACACAAGTGACACATCTTCATCCAGTACCCACTCTGGAGGTGCCACTCCTTTTAAGGTACAAGTTAACTTTGATATTTCAATATTTGAGGGCCAGATAGATGGAGACGTCGTAGATAAGTGGATGAATCTATTAGAAGGATATTTTTTCAGTTCATGACTTTTCCCATCGGGAAAAGATTAATTTTGCACTTTTAAAAGCACTCCACACGTCAAGGAATGGTAGGAAATCCTAATTGTTTTCAGTCGCACCCACTTGAGATTCTTTCCAAGATGCCATCAAGGAACAATATTACCCTATCACGAGCTAGGAAGATAAATACATAAATTGGACCATACTACAACACGAAGTTGGGTATCAAGGATTTTGAGTGGAATTTGGTACTCAAGTACCACAACTGTCTACACAAGTACATCCAGGATGAGATGGAGTTTCTGGATATCTCCTCGCTCGACAAGACATACTGATACATTTTCAAGATCAAGCAAAGCTTTAAATAGAAGAAGCGAGACTTTGGATCTATGAATATGAAGCAAGGAAAAGGTTCCCCCAAACCATAGAGAAAATACAAAATCCAAGGTGAATCAACCTGTTGAAAATGCAACAAGATGATCGAGCTTAGTGAAAAGAAGTCGCCTTCACTAAGTGGGCCCGTAGGCTATTTTTGGCGCAAAGTCTATTTTTAGACTATGTCTATTTTTTGACATATGGATCATGGTCTATGAGTTGCGGGATGCTATTTATGGATGATTGGTCAGGTTGGTAAAATAGATGGACTTCTATTTTTAGACATATGGGCGGAGTCTATTTTTAGACTGCCAGGCTAAAAATAGAATAGTCGAATATTATTAGCTCTTAATAATATTTAGACTATAAAGACTATCTTATTCTCTTGGAGCACTTTAGTTCGAGCTACAAATGTGGCACATGCAACTGCTAGAAAGAAATACACTTTTCTAATGGGTTTGTTGAGCTATTGCATGAAGGACTTCAGTTAGAACTTCAGTGATTGAGTTCTGTGGAGTTGAATGAGGAGTTGATGGAGTTATGTTCAGTTTGACTTAGTTGAACTAGTTGTATTTAGTCTAACTGCTAAATACACTAGTGTTGAGTGGTGTGAATTAGTTTTTAATTAATTCACTAATTATTAACTCATAAATCAATTGAAGAATACATCAGTTAACTCAGTGCATGGGCAGTTCAGTGGAGACAAGTGTTAGAGGTGAGTGAAAGGGCAAGACAGCTGTTAGTTGTGACTATAGTTGTGCATGTGATTTGCACAATAAATGGATTGAGTATTGCCAATGAGGACTGTGTGGTATAGGCAAAATAAATACGAGTTTGGTTAAGCCATTCTCATCTATTCTCATGCAAGATTACGCAGTGGAGGTAGGCAAGTAGCGGAGGAGATTTGAACCTGTGATTGATTCATATCTGAGCTAGTTTGTGTGTAACAGGTGGAGATAGTACTGAGTACTTGCGAGGAGTATTGTACTATGTATTGTTACATGTTCTCAATCAATATAATATACAGATAGTTGGCGGTTTTCAGCTGTATTCTTTCCCCGTGATATACTGTGTTGATATGTGTGATTGATGCTTCAATGTGCGCATGTGATTGTTACTTTAATAGTACAAATTGATGATCAACGTAGAGGAGGTTATGTATTATGCATGATTCCGCAAATAGTGTATAATCAGGATAATCTCTCTCAATAAGTGTCATATTATTCAAAATTTTCTACATGGTATGAGAGCTCGTTGATTTGTAGAAGAGATTTCTACATGATATTAGTGCGAAGTTGATCATTGGATCTATTATTCAAAAAGTGTTTACATTTTATTTCTTCAGGCAGAGTCTGTAATCGGGCCAGGTAGCCTCTGGATTCATCCTTCTTTTGGAAGGTGAGATATCCGGTGAATGCCTATACAGTCGATCTCTGTACAAGAAATACTTTGTCCTCACGAATTTTAGATTAGAAGCGGTTGAGTTTTGAGCTGGTGGAATTTGAATTTGCAGCAGTGTTTTCTTGGTGTCAAAGTTGAAATGTATTTCAATGGATTGCGATTGGAGTATGCCCTTGAAGGTAGCTCGAACTATATTGCATGGAAGGACAGGATGGAGGTGGTGTTAGATGACAATGGGTTGAAAGAGTTCATAGAAGCGGATGTCCCGAAACCTACTGATGTTGCTCAAGTCGGGGATTGGCAAAAGAAGACAGCAAAGTGTCGAAGGATTCAGTTGGAGGGCGTGAGGGATCGCATTGTGTCCAGCCTCCATGGAAAGGATTCTCCATATTTGATGTGGAAAGTGTTGACAGATCTATTCTAAAGCAAGAGCAATGAGAGGAAGTTGGCGCTCAAGGATAAACTCAAAAACATAAAGTGTGAGAAAGGCGACAGTATACCCAAGTATCTCATGAAGTTCACCCAATATCGGGATGAGCTAGGAAGTGTGGGGGTGACTGTCGATGATGAGGACTTGGTGAGCTTGGCTCTCCTTGGTCTTCCAAAGAGTTTGCATTCCTATCAGGACTCTGTCAATGGTTGGGAGAAATTGCCACGATGGGAGAGTGTGCAAAAGGAGATTAGGCGGAATACGAGGGACGGATCTTCATCAAAGGCATCTCATGAAGAAAATTGCATTTTGGCTACCAAAGCAAAGAAGGGGAAGAACAAGAAAGCTTCTCATTCCGGTGCGGAAGGCAAGAAGAAGGACATGTCCAAGGTGAAGTGCTTTCACTGTCACCAGAACGGACACTATGCCACAAATTGTCCGCAGAAGAAGAAAAATAAGCAAGCCGCTGGATCTGCAACGGGAGAGGCCTTAGCCTTGCAGTTTGAGCTGGATTTTTCACTGATCGCATGCTTGGTATCAAGTGTGATGGGATCGGTATGGTTCTTGGATAGTGGTGCGTCTTTTCACATGACAAGAGATCGAGATTTCTTTTCTGATTTGGGTGAGAAAGATCTTGGAGTGCACATCGAGATGGGCAATGATGGTAGATACAATGCGACCAGTATCGGTACCATTTCCTTTGAGAGGGAGTCTGGTAAATCCTTCGTATTAAAGTAAGTGATGCATGTTCCAAGATTGAAGAAGAATATTATCTCTAAAGCGATGTTAGAAGACAAGGGATATGATGTTGTTTTCAGCGAGGTAAAGACGTTCCTGCGCAGTAAGACAACTGGAGAAACCCGGAAGATAGGGGTTCGTGTCAAGAACCTTTATCAGTTGCATGTAGATGGCTGCTCAACAATGGCATGCAAGGGAGGAGGAGTGGTGATCCGGGACGATGGCGAGTTGTGGCACCGGAGATTGGGCCACCTTCACCATGACGCCTTGAAGATACTGCAGCAGATTTCTACTAGGCTTCCTAAAGGCACTCTTACGCAGTCAGATCAGTGCAAGGGGTGTATTTTGGGAAAATTTGTGAAGCCACCTTTCACGAGAAGGATAGTCGCGCCATGACGATCCTTGAGAGAATTCACACACACGTGTGTGGACCTTTCTCAGTTGCTTTGACAGCAAAACACAGGTATTATGTGATTTTTGTTGATGATTTCTCTCGTAAGTGCTGGATCTTCTTCATGCAGAAGAAGAGCGAGACATATTCAAAGTTCTGTGAATTCAAAACACTGGTCGAGAAGGAGTCGGGGAAGAAGGTGAAGGCTCTTAGGAGCGATAATGGTGGT